>JAJAGP010005550.1:0-31928 GCA_025084515.1 Ancistrus triradiatus
CACAAGTCTGCTCCGATGCATCCTCGGTAATATGGGCAGATCGAGAACACATCCGGGGATTTGGAGCGGACTTGGTTAGATGCGAACTTAGAAATGGAGACAGTACTTGGGCTGCGACTGATGACGTTAAACAAGTACACAAGTACAGAGAAGTTTTAGGTTTTTATCTAGGTGTAAAAAGTAAACCATGTTGTCTCCATAGCCAATTTCGCTGCTGTTCCAATTGTAGAATAACCAAACTGCGTCCTCCCATCATCGGGAGAATGTACTCGCAAGTCGAACTTACTAAGTCCAGACTAGGAAGTACGCAAGTTCGAACTTCGCGTACTTGGTATTGAGAAACGGCCCGAGTACTGTGTACGAGGTGCGTACTGAAAGAGTATACTGCTTTAACAGTCGAGCAGTGCGTACTGGATCTAATATAGCCCGTAGTGCACTATTTAATTATGCAATTTCGGACGCAGCCAATATACATTTCTCAGAAAACAAACATGGTTTGGCAGACCTGTGGAGCTAAGTTTAATTTTGCTCGGAAGTCGCAACAGTATTAACATATTCATACTAAAAAGCACAAAGAAGCTGAAAAAAGTAAGTGTAGTAATATATGCGGATGCAGCAAATTACTGACTTGGTACTTGTGTGTTGTGGGCTGAGTAACTTGGGCCGCTACTCAGACAAAGACATTATAAGGATCTGTAATGTGGCTGTGTTGTGTTGGGTGTTTAATGAAGAACCATTGAGCAAATTCCTCAACCATGCTGACACTACTGTCTTGTACACACAGCGTCTCATTTACATTAATGTAAAAAAGCAGACGCCCTTATCCAAGGGCGACTTACAACTGACACAACAGTGGCAGCTTGACAGAGGTGGGATTTGAACCCTGGACCTTCTGGTCCATAGTCCTGTACCTTGACCGCTAGGCTACCACAGTCCCATATTTCATGATCGTGAAAGTCGCATCTTAATTCACAATACCTTCTCGGCCTTTCATGTGAGCACTATACCCACTCACTCTATTAGACACACCTACTTTTTTGGTTAGGGGTGTAACATGCACTCTGCTCACAATTTGATTCACAATACTGGGTGTAAGAACTGATTTTCTTACAATTTTTATAAGTCATCAAAACGATTCATATTTTCTTGGGTAATTCTTTAAATAAAAATACTTTAGTCCCCTGTAAATGACTTACTAGAAACAGGTTTAAATTGTAAATAAAATGCTCTATTGTAGCTTCACCATATATTAACTGAGTGAAAAAAAAATTTTTTTCATTTCTGAAGAATAACAATTTGAAATACTTTTCAGTTAAAAGTACATTTCTTGTATATACATTGAAAAAGAATCTTTAGTCTGCTTTAGTCTTTAGAAATTAAAGTTTGAAGTGTGTGTTTGGATTAGCATTCATTTTGAGCTTCTTCAGCTCTGAGCTTCTGCAGCTCTGATTTGGGGTCCAGATTTAGCTTTTGTAAAGCTGCTTTAAGACAAAATCTATTGTAAAAAGCGGTATTCAAACAAATTGAACTTGAACATACATGTCAGAGAGAGTGAAAGTTGGTCAGGGGTTTATCCCCTGTTGCTTGTAGAATACTTACTCTTGTACTCCATGTTCTCCAGGACTGCTATCAGACCCCCATGTGATTGTTCCAGGACCAACAGAGGTAAAAAAGCAACATAACGCATTACAATGAGGGGCGAAAGTAGACCAGAATGGTACGGTACTGTGTTCTAACATAAGATTCAGTGACGGTACGCCATACCGGCAAGACAGGAGAGCAGCCGCCACATTCAAAACAGGTCACTGGACTGACAGCAAGAACACATCTGCTAATGTCATCTCCTTATCAGTTGCTAAGTTGTTCTGAATTGCTTCTGAATCGTCCGTGCTGTGTTTTGATCCGTGCTGGATGGAGCCCAGCTGCCATTCTTTACTGCAAGTTAATGTTAGAGCTAGCTTCCCGTGCCTGGCTGACTATCCAGTGTTATGGAGTTTTGACAAGTTGCAAAATCTCCAGACACTACAAACATGCAACAGAGACCTGACTCCATAAACAACACAGCAGCTCAGACAGGATTGCCAGATCCCACAAGAGTAAGCAAGCAGGTCCATGGAAACAAGCCCAAAAGACGCAAAAAAAAAGTGGAAAAAAAAGTCCAAAACAGGCCTGCTACTGCAATGTGAGTGACCACTTGATCAATTAAAATGAAATGTAATAATAACAAAAATAATAATGTATATTTCCTTTTTCCTTTTTAGAGGTTGAACAAAACCAACTTTCAGGAATATTGGAGAGAAGATCAGGGAGCAAGCCCAAATAAGCAGCTACACTTTAGAAACAAGCCCCAACAACCTGCAACCCACAACTACCATTTACATTTACAGCATTTAGCAGACACCCTTATCCAGAGCGACTTACAATTGGTACAGTCTTACAATCCAAGCAATTGTGGGTTAAGGGTCTTGCTCAAGGACCCAACAGTGGCAGCTTGGCAGTGGTGGGATTTGAACCCTCGACCTTCTGGTCCAGAGTCCAGTACCTTAACCACTAGGCTAACACAGTCCCATCTAACTACCAATATTTGTAAGTGCCTTTATGGAAAAAGAAGCCTAAATTCACTTAGCCCTTTATTGAAGAATGCCAAACACACACACACAAAATGCAGAGAACAATTATTAAAACGTTTAAAAGAAAAGTCAGATGCTGCAAATGTACAAGAGCTCAAGAGCTTTAAATTTCATGCATGAAGATGAGGGGAGGAGAACAATATGAAGCGATGAAGGTTTTGGTAGTAGCACTGGCAAGAATATAAAACTACCGAATTACTGTCACCCCTGATTACAATCTGAGTAATATTAGAAACAATGCTTTGAAACAAAATTATTGCTTCGCATAACTCAAAAGCCTGCGCTTTAGTTAGCTGGACACACTTCGACAACTGCCTTGAGAAAACCTGAAAAAAATGGAATTTGCCTTAAATAAAACAGTTACAGGACTACTGCCTGTTATCCTTGTACTCTTTAGTTGGTGCAGATTAACGTGGGTTTTAGGGAGTAAATCAGCAAAAAAAAAGTAATGAGTAATGGGGTTCCTTTTCCTGGGCGTAATCAGTAAAGTAGCTACTCACCATTACATTTTGAGATAAATAATTAGTAATGGATTACTTTTTTGAGTAACTCCCCAACACTGCTTATAATGGCCAAAATCCAAAACAGGTAATGAAATGCAGGGCTGGCACTCGGGGTCTAAATGTGGCCCTCCATCACCTTGGCTGTCGATTCATAATGAGCAGCAGCCATTCACAGTCATGCACCTAAACACTTTCATGAAGAATTCATTAGCCTTGAACTCAGTGTTTTTCATCTCTTTGAATGAGTCTATTAGTTAGTTTATAGTACTGCTATGACCGTGCAACCAAAAAACCTGACATCTTAACTCCCATTCCTCCATATATGCCCAAATAGTAATTTTACACAACGCAAACCTTTTGACATGCAGTTGAGTTGCAGCACTTGAAGGCATTTTATTGTGACATAGAGTACAGCTTATACTACATTTGCCCCACACATTTGCAGTTTTGGGTACACCTCTTTGTTACTACACTCATTGTCAATTTTATGAGTTCATCTAACCATATAGATGCAGTTTGTAGTTCTACAATTACAGACTGAAGTCCATTTATTTCTCTACATACTTTGTTAGTCCCCTTTACTCTGTTCTCTAATGGTCAGGACCAGCACAGATCAGGTACTATTTGGGTGGTGGATCATTCTGAGCACTGCAGGGACATTGATGTGGTGGTGGTGTGTTAGAGTTTTCCTGGTATTAGATCAGACACAGCAGTGCTGCTGGAGTTTCTAAACACTGGGTTCACTCACTGGGCACTCTATTAGACACATCTACCTTATTGCTCCACATTGTAGATGTAAACTCAGAGACAGTGGCTCATTTGTTGTTGCACAGTTGTGTTAGTCATCTTCTAATCCCATGTTTCCCAATCTGGGGTCCGTGCCCCCCTCAGCGGGTGCCAAACATCACAGGGCATGCGAGAGGCTTTGTCTGCTCTGAGGTGTTCTGAGTTCATCAAAATACAATTTGCACATGTTAACTAAAATTAAAATATGTATATAACATTACTTGAAAATCTGTTTTCGCTCAAAAAGAGTAGTCTGCATTGTAAATGGAACCCAAGAGAAAATAAAAAAAGTTATAATTTATGTCGATTTTGCCAATATAGATTTGCAATGAATCACTTTATTCTTTTGGTATGTGTGACAAGTAGATACTTGTGGGGATTTTAGTAATGTTTTAAATTATACACCTTAAATTTACAGTTGACTCTCTTTGAAGGGCTGCTTGCTTAATAATCCAATTTTTCTACAGTTAATTATATTAATTATTTATACATGTAATTTCCTTGTGACAGAAATGGCACCCATTCAGTGGAATGGCTCATATACACATTTATTTTTGTAGGGCTGATCCCTACCATATACAGTCCTGAAACTTAAGAGTGTAAACAATATTAGTTTCATAATAACGAAATCTTAATTTCACAAGTTCTAGAGCTTAATTTTAATGTTTGTAGAGAATAGTGAGCTTCCAACTAGGGGTTGTGCGATATTGATATAAAATTAAGTACTTAAGCATTAATTAAGGAACCGTATTGTAAAGTGTTACCATTATATCTCTGTTTTCTGACATTTTATTAATAACTAGAGGTGCATTTCCTGAAGAAAATGTGAGTGTGATTGCCACTTGCAATGGTCGACCCTGACCCTACCTAAGGGGCCCCATGGTCATCACATGTCTCCTCAAGGTGCATCTGGGACCAAGCCTGCCGAATCTCGTGGCCGTAGGTCAAAAACTGACTTAGTTATGGTCATTGGCCCGTCAGGGGCCCCAGTTCCCACCTGGGGCCCTCAGGGCTTCATGGGCATCACATGTCACCTCAGATTGCACCCAGGACGAAGCCTGCCAAGTTTCGTGGCCGTAGGTCAAAAACTGTTTTAGTTATGGTCATTGACCAGCCAGGGGCCCCAGTGCCCAGCTGGGGTCCTCAGGGGCCATATGGGCATCACATCTCACCTCAGATTGCACCCGGGACCAAGCCGTTGGTCAAAAACTGACCGAGTTATGATCATTCATTTCCTATGAGAAAATTTGGGACTTTGCGGGGCCCCTGTGGGCCCAAGGTCCGACCGGAAAGCCCTATACAAGCACACCATTCCCGACCAGACCGAACGCAATGGCACTGGAACGGGGTCGATATTTCAGCCGCGGCAGCCTGACAAAATCGTGGAATAATAATAATAAGAAGAAAAACAATAGTGTGATTGCCTATAGAGGTAAGTAGCTTTGGCAGTGTATATCTTGGGCCTAAAGTATTCAAAAGTTGTTTGAATTTCTCTCAACCACCTGAATTGGCGCCATGTCTTTTGTGATGTACTTGGTGATGGCATTTGTTCTCTCTTGCCATCGGTTGCTTTTCTTGTCGTAAGGCACTTATTTGCAGAATGATTCCGTTAAGGTTTGCTGAGTGTGTTTTTCTGCTGGTACCTAGGCTGGTTTAAGCCTGTTGTGGACAGCTCTCTAAGTTTGTCATACTCTTCATATTCTGCACGGCGGTTAGATTGCAGATGGTGAAATACGCTGGTTGTTGAGCTGTCTTTTCCGACACCGATTTCCGACGTAGTTTGCAGATTGACGTCTCACAATGAAATCTAATGAGGTAGACAGTCAGGCTGGTGGTGTCTGTATTTTGTCTCCTGGTGCTGTTTGTTCACTCATTCTTAACTTTAGTCATTCACTTTTAGGTAGACCACTTGCAAAGTGAGAACATACTCAATATTGTCAGCTCCCACATTGTTAAAACAACAATTAAGATATTATCATAGACCCTACATATCACACACCCTTTCTTCCAACTGTATTGGGGAAGGTTATTTATGATTTAAATTCCCAAGAAACAGTTTGCTCAGTTTAGAGAAGAAGAACTCTGCTGTAATGAACTGTAATGCGGACTGTGAGCTAGGCCTTACCTCTGAACAACAGTGCTTTTGTGGAAGAATGGAAGTTTAGCCTCCCTATAACCATATTAACAACTGTGAAGACAGGCTTATATGATGGCAATGCCATCACGAGAAGGTTCTATTATAGTGTAGAACCTAGTATGATACAGTACAGAATGACTGATTGTTGTTTATGCATGTTGTCTTAACTCTCGCTCAGGTTTCAAGAAGCTCTTGACAACAGTTATTATGGTTTAAGTATGCATTTATATTAGTATATTTAAAAAAATATCAATTTAAACTAAGGCTACATGCTTACTTGTTTATATTCTAGTCCGATGTATTCGCGCCCAGGAACGCGCATTACTCAGAGTTAGGACTAGACTATTCGATACCGTGGAGGGGGGTGTAGAGAACATAGCATAAGCGAATGTTGAATTTAATGTATAAATGAAAGTGATCGTCTTAATGTTTTAATTTATGGCGCGTTTATTTATGGTGTTTATTGTTGTGATGAAGTTTCCAGCAGGGTTTCTGTTTGGGCTTCTGTAGGTGGTGACACCTCTGAAGGGTAATGGATTTTACCGCATTCGAGGCGGGAATGTAACGTTTGAATGGCGACCACACTACCGCACAACTCTTGAGAAATACTTTTCCAGTTGTGTGTAGACTTTTTTTTGGGTCTTTTTTTGTTTACGTCTAACACTCACATTCTTTGCATATGAGACATTAGCTATTGTCAGTGTCTACTATCTAGTCTGTAAGGTAATGTGGCAAACAAATAAACACACCAATGAGAATTTATTTTATGGTTTTACATTCCACAGTTGTAACATTTCCAGGATTTTTTTCTTACATTTGTACAGTTGTTTTTTTTTTTTAGTATTTACTCAACAGACACATTACAGATGAAAAAGATTGGATACGTCTGTAGGTTTTCATTGTCCCATAGAAATGAAAGTTGCAATTTCTTTGATCCTGCTACTATTTTACAACATATGGAGGAAACAAAATATTCCCACTCATTCAAAGGTTCGATCTAAACATCCAGATGCTGAACGTACCCTTTAACAAAAAGACACAATGCTCACATGTTTGGCTGCTTTCATGTAAACAGACTTGATTGGATGCAGTGGTGGCTTAATGTGATTCATTTTTTTAATGGAGAGTCTTCAGTCTATTCTAAATGCTGACTGTACCACACTTCTCCTCTATAGTGAAGTAGAAGCAGAGATATTACACTAACTGTCTTATATGTATCGGCTACTGCTGGTCGTGGGTTGCTGACCCACAGTATAAAAGATTTTCATAACTATGACCTTCCTGATCAGGGTTAAGCTTATGAAATGCTATTTAATCAGGGCTGGGAGAAATTCAGCCAGAATTCAATCAGCCAGCATAAAAATCAGGGGAAACCGATGCTTTGAAGCTTGTTTATTCAAGCCCCCTCCCGTCCCTGTCGATGATGTGGGTTAAAGAGTTTTGGCTAGATGTGTGCTGCTATAATTTTGCTACGCAAAGGCAGGAGTGATAGCGCTGGCCTGCAGCCTGCGGATAAGGAAACATGGCAGAAAGCTCACTGCTTAATACCTGTAAGCAATGGAGGCGACCCCGTTTATATCTGTGCCTGGTTGTGTAATCCTTGCCGACTGAAATAGCCTAAATATTTTTCCCCTTAAATGTGTCAAGGAATGCAGTCTTGTATAAGGCCAGATGGGATTATACAAGATGCTTCTTTCTGTTGTGATGACATAAAAAATCAGGGACATCGTTTCCCATGTGGGATCTATAAGCACATTTAGGAACAGCGGTTTGAAGTAATGTAATTGGATGGCCAGTTGCATCCAGCCCTTTTCTAACACTCTGCACAATGCAACCTCCCAGTAGCAACTCTGAGTAAACATGGCACTCTCATTGGCTCATAAAATGGTGCAGCTTTTCAATTAGACTGTGGAGAATGCGCAGATGATGGAACGCTAAAACACAATACCAACAGGCCACATATGAGCTGCAAGAGAGCTATGCAACTCAGTACAATTTATGGCCAAAAGTATGTAGACACCCCTTCTAAGTCATTCACAAACAAAGTGCTTCCCCAACTGGCCTATAAAAATGCTGTCAGGGGCTACTTTTGAGTAGTGTACCTTTTGGTGGAAGATCATTGACTCCTAGAGTCTACAATGCACTCAAAGAAATTTTGCCCAGTTGACAGATTTTGAGAGGGAGGCCATCATTGGACTGAGAGAAGAAGGTCATTTTGACTAATTGCCTGCCATTTCGGCTGTTCTGACCTAGTTTTAGGAGGTGTTGGGAACAATATTTTCATGAGAGCACAGGCACATGGCGAACAGGCTCCAGACAGCCCAGACAGACCACCAGTAGAGAAGATCGTTTGATCTGCCAACAAGCGTGAGCACCTCTCACAGTTTCGTTGTCCAAAATCCAGACACAGCTGGCACCTTCACTACACACCCCTGTCTCTGCCCGGTCCATTTCCAGGACCTTAGCAGATGGAAATTTGTTGTCTGTTACGTGTCCTGCCATTGACAGACAGCCACTGTCGCCTTCGTTTGCAGTGGTGTCATGAAAAATCTCATCTTGTATCCAGGCTAGAGGTGTCCTAACAGTGTAACTAGAGCCTCCTGTCAATTTTAGAGAGTTCCCCAATAGACATATCCTTTTGCTCTAATATTGTATTCACTTGTATCATCATTACATTCATACATATAAAGTTTCATTCGATTCCAACAACTCCTTATTGGCGAGTTATTTTTTTTTTGTCAATGAATATATTCCAGTGCTAACAGGTTCATAATATGAAGTATACAGGCATGGGCTCTGTATAGACAAACAGTGGCAGTAGAATGTGTACTAAACATCTCAGTGACTCTCAATATGGCACTTTTACAGGTTTCCACTTCCCCAACGAGTCAGTTCATCAACTTTCCTCCATATCCTCTTAAAGTTCATAAAGAAATGGCCAGCTTTGATGTACTTTAGAAGTTAAGATTCGAATTGGATGAATTGGGATGCCAACTGTGAGCCAGGGCTTATTGTCCAACATCAGCATCCGTTTGTCAAGGGACTACACAACATGCACCAAAATCTAGTCAAAGCCTTCTGAGAAGAGTGAAAGCTGTTGTAATTATTGGGTGTCTTCAAACCTTTGGCTATATAATGTAGCCTATAATACTGTGCAAAAGGCATAGGCCATCATTAGGTTAGATGTACCATCATTTTAGCTTCTATGGGCTGCAGTGGCAAGTATGTAGCATAACCTCCCTTTACACTTGAGCATCTAGCAGATTCATCAGGATGCCAAGTTGACCTTTCTACAGTCTGAAGAAGCTTGATCAGGAATGGTCTTTTGGTAGGGTAGCAGCCAAGAACACTTTTTCAGAAAGGAAACAGAGCAACAAGGCTAAGATATGCTAAAGCTCACAAAGATTGGAATGAAGATCAGTGGAAAAGAGTATAAGGAATCCAAGTTTGAAAGTTTTGGGTCTAATTGTCGACAATATGCCATATATGGCCATTATACACTTGCTTAAACAATAAATCTAATGGTGGCTTAAGACTTTTGAGCAGTACTGTATAACTGGAGAGTTGCACATCATAAAGGAACATGGATCAAGGATATTAACGTCTAAAAATCTAATGAGACAAGTATCCATGATCTAATCTGGGGTTGTTGCCACTCAGTGGTATTTGGGGTGTAAAGATTGCATTAAGCTTGTGCTTTATTACTGAGATCTCATCCTGAATTGGTTTTGGCAGAGGTGTCACAGTGTTTCTGTCACTTCATGTAATCAAGAAGCACGCAAACACCATCTTCGTTTAAGGGAAGCGTTAGGTGAAAAATCACACTGACACATTCCTCTTACCAACAAATGTCAATCAGACAAGACATGATTCATGGCTGTAGTTCTGCACTGGAGCTGTGAGGCTAATGTATCTAACAAGTAGCCTGTTTCACCCAGAATCTGTAAATATATGCCTAGGAATTGCCTCAAATTGGATCAGTTATGGTTAGAAATGAACACTACTTCAGAATGATGAAACCTCTAAAGTCATGGGGCAAACATAAGAGGTTGCATTCGGTAATTTCACAGACACAGCACAGTAGAGTATTAGTCAGAACTGCACTGGTAAGCTGAAGGTTATATACGTATTAATAAACAGGATGTATCTAAGAAATACTCCTCCTTATAGGAAATCATAGTCAAAGAGATGCCACTGCTGAATTTAACAGATTGCTTCCAGACTGTCAGCCAGTTACACAGATAACGTCGAACAGTTGCGTCAGTGCATTATTGACGCATGTAACACCATTCCACACTCCATCTTTATCTATGGATTTTTTTGTTACTAGACTGAAACAAGGCTAAATGTGTGTGTAAATGTGAATAGCACGTTTACATGGTCTCACTGACTAAAGTTCTGCAAATACATGCCACTATTTCCCTGTTTTCCTCTCTTACCATGCTGCATTTATGGGACACCCAGTCCCAGTCCACTGTATACAGGTATACACTGTTTGGTGACCATCATATCAGTGTCCATTCACTTTAACAACCAAAGTCTTTAAAATCATGACATATAATAGGAAATAAAAATTTGAATGCGGACATTGCAGCTGTAAACAGTTGGTCACCTTGAAAAAGGTTTAGCATGTGTATTTTCACTGCCATAAATAGTCATACGTTGATGTTTTGTTTACATATTTTTATTTTATTTATTCTCATGAATATTGATTTACTTTGCTTTAACTATGTGCATAAGTAGGAACTATGTTACAGTCTGTGTTGGGCTCGGACACTTTTAGGTGTCGCAGTTTTACTCTGCTAAACACTTCAAGTGCTGTGCTGGGTTCTCTTATATACCTAGTAGTGCCGTGCACCAGCCATTTGACCACTGTGACCTACTACTAGTAACACTTGGTACCTAATTAAAGGTCTAAAGTGTTTAAAATATGGTATTGCAATTTCTGTTCTGGAAATGAGTGTTTTTTTCAAGTGGACTCATTCCCTCTTGGCTGTGTGCAGCCAGTGAGGTATTGTTGTTTATGTTTATACATTGGTACCTCGGTTCTTGACCACTTCAAAACTCGTCAAATTCGGGTCTTAACGCATTTTGACTAGAAAAATGTGTCTCTGTTCTTGTCATTTGCCCTGTACTCGGCACTTGCTTAAACTTGCATGAGTCGAGGCACGGAACTCGTTTCAGCCGAAACTCGATTCTCGGTTCATGATTCACGATTCAGTACACAGTGATTCATATTCATGATAGCCCTCGGAGAAGATCTCTGCTGTGTTATCGTGTTTTCATTTATTTTTACATCTACAGTTCTGTATTCTTAGTGCAAGTTAGTCTCCATTGGTCTTAAAAAGGTTAGTCTATAAGAGCCAACCGAAAAGGAAACAGGAACCGAGTCCTCCAGAACACAGGCTGCAGTTAGCTTAGCAGCTATGCTAGTGCTCGGAGATCACCAATAGAGTAAGTGTTTCTTGTTTACTTTTCACTTTCAATCCATTACTCACTAAATTACTTGAGATTCAACATTTTATTATAAAATAAGCTTTGTATTAATGATATTGGCCAGCTGTAGGTTAATGGAAGTGTTAATGTGTAATAGGCTCTGCTATGATACAGTATAGACCCTATTAAACTCACCGGTTCGTGACACATTTAACTTATGATGGATTTATTGGAACATATCCGTGTTGTGTATTTCATGGAGGGTGTGACGTATAACAGTTTAGGGTTCAGATGATCATTTGCATGCAGTTTTACTGTGGAAATACCTTTTATATTTAAATGACAGAAGCATAAAAAGACCATGTGACTATTAATGTCCAGTCAATGACCTGTTTTACAGAATGTAATGCAGTCGCTAAATTTAAAGAAGATTCTATAGTGGACGTTAAGTATGTGCCAGGCACCTTTGCCCAACAAAGAATCCCTTCTTATGAAGGGTTGCTGATCTGATACTGTAATTTAACTGGGGACTGAATGTGCCTCGTTCCGGGAAATTGTTCAGAAAGCAAATATTGGGGGAACAGCTATTTTCAGTGATGTCAGCATAACATAGGGGTGAAGGAGATTCTTATTTGCAGATTGGATGGAGCTTTGCTTTGTAACAAGCAGGTTCTTGTTCATCACATGTCTCTAGTGTCTCACAGCTGTTTCGTCTGGCACTAAATAATACAGTATTAAATAAACAGCCGATAGCTCATAATTAACCGCTGAATAAGATGAAAGTGGAGTGTAGGCAGAGTTAGGACTCCATTCAGAACTCTGTTTGCTTCCATTATTTTCCTGATTATTATTCGTTATGGCAGGTTGGTGAGGAGGGAGGATTAAAATGCTAAATTGAATACAGCGGGATTTCACTGTGTAGGAAGCTCTGCATCATGTCTCCATGACATAGGAGTATTGCATTTGGTAGAGCTGCACAATTAATTAGATCTGATTAGATGATATTAAGTGGGCAATCGAAAGTAATAAAGATTTGTCGTTGCTAACAATTTGCACACAAAGATCCCAACTGGGCTACCTGGCTAACTGTGTTTGTGCTTAAAATTGTCCTTAAAATTGTCAGGAGCCACAGAACTACAGTGGTCCCTCGGTACTATTCATTAATTCGTTCCAGAAGGATTGCCGAGTTCCGGAACCAGCGAGTACCGGGACAAATTTTCCCATAAGGAATAATGTAAAGTGAATGAATCTGTTCCAGATGCCCCCCCCCCAAAAAATATATATATATACACACACACACACACTGTTTTCCTTTTTGGATGGCTGTTATCACTAACCCTCTCATGATCCAAGGTGACTTATTTGCACTATGAATCTACTCTTTAAAAAAAATTTAAGCAGAGCTCTACACTGAGTGAGAGCTATTGTGAGACTGATGTTTCGGCTGGAAAGAGAATACGAGTTGTGCGTCTCAATTCATAAAAGCTCTAGCAAGTACGAATTTTTTTCTCGTCAAAATGCTTCGGTAACCGAATTCATGAACTGCGAGTTGTGAAGTGGTCGCGTGACGAAGTATGACTGTATATCCGTCTCTATTCAGGACTCAGTGGTCGTATATAATCAGCTTTACAGCTGAGCTGTTGTTGCTCCTAGAGATTTCCACTTCACAATAGCAGCACTTAACAAGACAGAAATTTGAAGGCTTGAATTGTTGGAGAAGGTGGCATCCAATGCCAGTGCCATGTCAAAAGTTAAAGAGATGTTCACAACAACTTGAAGTACTGGATGTTATTGACTCTCTACTAATGGTGACTCTATAGTAATACCTAAATCAGCCACTGGGGGTGCATCTAGTGCCAGTCCCAAGCCTGGATAAATGGGCAGGGTTATGTCAGGAAGGGCATCCAGTCTAAAACCTGTGCCAAATGTGATATGTGGCTGAGGATGGGCCACTGTGGTGAAAGAACAAAAACAACGTTACAGTAATAGCTTCAATGCAAAACCAAGGAGACAAAGTTTAGATACCAATCATGTCTTAGCCGTTCAATGGGGTAAGAAGACCATGTTTCTTTGAGGTGCCCAGTTAGAAATGTGTGTCACAGTAACTAAACAGGAAGCTAGCGTATTAGTGTGTCTGTCAAAATTATGAGCTTAAGGCGATGACACTATGTTTCTGAATTGTCTTTCAGTCTACAAGTGCTTCGAAGCTGTGCTTTCTTATTTGAAACAACACATGTCATCTCATCTTTGTACTTATCAAAGAACCTTCATGTCGTTCCCTCCTGGCAGGTGTTGTGTTTCAAGTTTGTGGCATTTCATGACAGATTTCTCTTTCAAACACCACACGAACATTTATCTATGAGAGCAAAAAGGAAAAACACACACACGCATCAAGTCGAGAAAAGAAAAGCACAGAAAATGTGCGCAAGACGTTTCATCTTGTTTATGGATGAAACAAAAAATGAAACACTTCCAGGAGAAAACAAATCTCTCCTTAAAGTAATATTTTGTTGTTGCTGTTGTTGTTGTTGTTGTTTTTTAATATGTATATTCTTTACACTCTGCTTTACAGCCATTGAGAGATACTGGCACCAGAAGACGTGTTCCATTTCTCAATATGTTATACAGTACTGATGTCATGTTTGCATCTAAAGGGCTTTTGGTCCAGTTTTGACACAGCAGACCAAACACAGCCAGGACTGATGGTTCGTTTGCAGGATCCAGTGACATCCTGCCCTCCTAAAATCCTTCTGCTAAGTTTGTCTCCAGTTTATCCAGCCATCCATGTTCTCTTCAAATACTTACATGTTTGGAGGAGTCCTTCCAAGCCCAAAGCACCAATATAGCAAAACTGATTAAACGAGAAACATCTAGGTTCTTGTGGTACAACTGTACTTTTCACGTACTGATGAAGTCTCCGTTCGACGTCATTTCTCGTTGCATTTTCCAACCTGCTCAAAAGCAAGGGAGATCATCCTGGAAGGATAAAAAATCTGTCTAGTATCCTTCACTTCATCCACTAAGTAATGATAAAGTTTTCAGTTTTTAAATCATTTTCTTTTCTTTTTTTTAAAGATCAAGATAAACATTTGCAAAGTCACATGGTGTCTGTGGCCTGGTTAATGAGATCAGTAATGGATCCAAACAAAAACGTGGTTTAGAGAATTAATTGTCTTATTGTTGGCTGCCTTGTGAAAGACACAGTGGCTTTGTGAGACGCTCCACTTAACACACTGTGCCATTTTCTTGCCGGGATTTGGGGCAGGTGGAGCGTGGGATCGGTTGAACCGAGGGAGCCAGTGTGCAGAAGAAGCCAGCGATGAGCGACAGGCCTAGACCACCCCAGGCACAGAACATGGACCATCCGTACCCGTGGCTGATGTCATCTGGGAGGCCATACAGGTAGCGCGGATAGCGGGAGAGCTCGAAGTTAATCCCTGCTACACAAGTGCACAGCGAGATGATGCAGAAGGTACCTAAAGGGATACCAGAAAGGGGTAGTCAGCGCAGAACATTTCAACTGGAACACATTTAACCACTGAGTGCGTTTACAGGCACTTAATCATGTGATAACTGCAGAAAATAAGATTTTATCAGTAATCCGATCAACGAATTTACATGCACTGGGGTAATCACATAATGGGAAACCTCTGGGTTTACATGACTCGGGCGATAATCGGATTTCTGAGTTGCAACCAGCTAGTAATCTCACAGATGGATGTGACGTAAACTTCAATAATTAAATAACGAAATTCATCATTTCCCCAAGTTTATACTGCATTTGAGTTTCCCCAAAAGTATTTGGTCGCTTCCAGGATTGCCAGAACCTGTAATTGATATAAATAAGCAGAAATAAGCTGCAAAGATGCTAAGAAGTTTCTTAGAATAAGAGGACCTGGCAACCATGTTTAATTCTGCTAGCTCTGCATGCATGCGACTGAAATCAGGGTATGGAAATACATGCGTTGCGAAATCTGATTACTAAGCCAAGATCCAACTCTCAGATTTGTTAATCTGATTTCCAGACTGGAGTATGCTATACATGACGGCTTCATTCATTCATTCTTATCCATTTGATCCTGAACAGGGTCGCGGGAGCTCCAGTGCCTAGCCGCCGACATAGGGCGCAAGGCAGGAACAACCCTAGTCAGGGTGCCAATCCATAGTAGGGCACATATACACTCTCACACACTAGGGGCACTTTAGAGACATGAGTTAATCTAACCGGAGTAAACCCACGCAGATGCGAGGAAGACCAGCAGATTCCACACAAAAAACCCAGACCACCCCACCTGGGGATTGAACTCAGGACCTTCTTGCTGTGAGGCAACAGTGCTACCCACCGAGCCACCGTACCACCTACGACCACTTCAGTAATCAGATTACAACTGGATTATTAAATTCACGTAACCTCACTCACTGATATTGTTTCCTCATACCAATTCAATGATATTTGCTTCCTATATTAATAACTGGTTTTAGAGAGAGCGTAATACTGAAATTTTACTTTGATTGTTCAATTTGCAATGCAAGATTGTTGGTTATTATAAACCAGAGTTGGGGATTCTCATTATCAAAAGCCATTTAAAAGTGAGGAAACACTGGCATTACAACTACATTTGAATGAAACTAGAAGTGTTGGGAGTGATAGCCCTGTTTCTTAAAAAAGACAAACATTGTTGATATTCACTACTAGTATGTGTTGCTACTTCTAATGTTACGCTGTGGCAGGGGTGTCATCAGACACTTTACCGTGGCACATGCCCCAGTAAAATGTTGCTGTGCCCGACTAAAATCATGGTGGTAAATAGTCAATTTTATCCATGATTGCTGAGCAGAACTACAGGACTTCTTCTTCTTTCGGTTTCTCCCTTTATCAGGGGTCACCACAGCGAGTTAAACGTTTCCACCTCACCCTGTCCTCCACGTCCTCTACTCTCACCCCAACTCCCTGCATATCTTCATTTACCACAACCAAATACCTCCTCTTTGGTCTTCCTCTCCGTCTCTTGCCTGGCAGCTCCATCTCCAACATCCTCCTACCAATATATCTGCTATCCCTCCTCTGCACATGTCCAAACCATCTCAGTCTTCCCTCTAGAATTTTGTGTCCCAATTTTCCAACTGTGCTGTCCCTCTGATGATCTCATTTCCTAATCCTGTCCACCCTAGACACTCCTAAAGAGAACCTCAACATCTTAAGTTCTGCACCTCCAGCAGAACTACAGGACACACCACTCAAATTCACTACAGACACTACACATTTCCCATAATGCCCCAGCATCGTTTTTTGGAATGCATGTTCCAGGCCTGAAATGCAGAAATGGATGTATATTAAGAGACAAAAGATGAAATTTCTTTGGTTCATACAGTCTGCAACGAAATAGAAGTCAAGGTAAATGTAAGAAACAATGCATTTTACATACTGTCCCAACTTTTTCGGATTTGAGGTTGTGTGTGCACCCTACAGGATATATAAATGCAGAGATGGTCTTTAGTTATAAAATAGGTAAATACTAAATATTTTCGCAGACCAATCCATATCAGCCATTCATACATGTGCTTAATTTAAGTATGTCTATGGTAGTCTAGCAGGTAAGGTACTGGACTTTGGACCAGAAGGTCCAGGGTTCAAATCCCACCTCTGCCAAGCTGCCACTGTTGGGTCCTTGAGCAAGGCCCTTAACCCACAATTGCTTGGATTGTAAGACTGTACCAATTGTAAGTCGCTCTGGATAAGGGCGTCTGCTAAATGCTGTAAATGTAAGTAATAGTATTTATAGTGCTTCTTTACCCACCTCTGTAAGCTGGCACACAGACACACAATGGCATTATGAACATCAATGTGTTTTTCTGTTATAGTAGAGTTTATACATGATGCCATTCTCATACAATAACTTTAACTGTGGACTCATTTTTGTACACACTTAATGTGACCAAGCAAGCACTCAGCTGGGACTCGGCTCCCCATAATCTGACCCTCAGTACAACCTTCTTTTATGACTTGGCATCTTAATTGTCTTTTTAATTGCCTTCTCATTATTCAAGAACGAGCTGCTGCATTAATGCCACCCATTTTAATTGCATCTCCGCTCTGCTCCCCACAGCGCTGGAGCTGCACGTTGCATGCAGGCGAGGCAGCGTGACATGAGGCGAGGCAAAGTGATGCGCTTACTGGAATCTACATTAAAGCCCCCGGTGTACTTCAGGCATCATGCCGTCTGGCTTACTGTGCCAAACAATATGATGTAACTGCACATAAAATGAGCAAATCTGAACATATGCACATGCCACGCTTAGGAAACTGAATACCACAAACTACATCCTGAGATCATTCACTGCTAGACATGCCTCTACGACGCACTCAAAGACAATTTGCCCACTTGACAGACTTTGAGAAGGGGCACCTCATTGGAGATAAACAGGATAGATGTTTCGACAAGTTGCCCGCCATTTAGGCCATTCTGACCTAGCTGTTAGGAGGTGTTGGGAGCAGTGGTTCCGTGAGTAGGCTCCGGATGGTCCACGCAGACCACCGGTATATAGGAACGTTTGATCCGCCGACAAGCACGAACATCTCCCTGAGTTTTGTTGTCCACCATCCAGACACAAGTGGCACCTTCACTACACACCCATGTCTCTGCCCAGACCATTTCCAGGCGCTTCACAGAAGGCAGTTTGTTGGCACAGTGCCCATTATGTGTCCTGCCATTGACAGACAGCCATTGCCACCTACATTTGCAGTGGTGTCATGAACGAGAGACCTGGACTGCTACAAACTGGAACCGTATGACGAATTCAGGTTCTGTTTGGGATCCGATGGCAGTCGGGGTCATGTATGGAGGCCTCGTGGTGAGTGCTCCCATCCTGCCTTTGCTGTGGAATGACACACTGCATCACTGGCTGGTGTGATGATCTGGGGAGCCATCACATACATCAGTCGGTCAGCCCTAATACGGATACGAGGGACACTAGCAGCTCAGAGATATGGGCTCTCATCTTGTTTCCAGGCTGGAACAAGTAAGTAATATGTAATATTGGATCATTTTCCTCAATAAATAAATGACAAAGTATAATATTTTTGTCTCATTTGTTTAACTGGGTTCTCTTTATCTACTTTTAGGACTTGTGTGAAAATCTGATGATGTTTTAGGTCATATTTATGCAGAAATATAGAAAAGGTTCTTAAGGTTTCACAAACTTTCAAGCACCACTGTATAAAGTTTAATTTGATTCCAACAACTCCTTCTTGGTGAGTTATGTTTTTTTTTATCAATGAGTTTAGATAAAGTGATTTAACGCTAAAGTGGGCGTTACTCTGCCATGGATGAGAAATGAGGAACAAATGAACGCAAAATAATTTTTCTTTAATTGCATTAATTTAGTTGTCTGTTTCCCAGATGATATTCCACGTAGGGAAAATACATCAATAGTTAAAGACCAATTCAATTTTGTTAGTCTCATCAAATTATAAAGACTTGCCTTGAGTCACTGTAAAGAAAAAAGTGCAAGTCTGTAACATACTGTACTTCTTTTAAATTAAGCAAATGTTGAAAGATATTGTGACTCTGCAATTTATAATTTAGTCTCGCGCTCTAGGTCCATCTCTGCTTACCAGTGCAGAAAAAATAAGTCACTCAGTGAAGTACACGTTATGTAGTGTACAAAGGACACTAGTGCGGCTCTTTCCACATGGAAATGAGCAGTGTCAACTTAAAAGGACTAAAATTTATGAGATTTATGAAATTACCCTTGCCACACGCCTACAGCAGTCACCTATGTCTGAATCTGTGATTAAAACACTTCAGTGCATGACAAGCAAAAATTACTTAATAGTGAAGAGAAGAGGAAAATTAAATAATTCTGGAAGCTTCACTTTTGTAGAAGGACTTCACGGTGTGTACAAAGCTTCTTTCTGCATTTACTGACAAAACAATAATGCACCCAGATAGAAATGTCAGATTGCATGAATGAGAAATCTGGACTTCTATGGACTGGAACTGTTTTATCTTTAGGGACAAATCCAGGTTCTATTAAGGATCCGACAATGGTCAGGTTCGAGTATGGAGGTCTCATGGTGAGCTCTTCAATCCTGCCTTTGATGTGGAGCGACACCTGCTGGTGGTGATTTTTTTTGGGAAAATCTTAGGGAAGCCTTCAAATGACATTTTTCATTCAGCAGGATAATGCTCAACCCACACCACAAACAAGTGTGTTCACAAGAATGTCTCTGCCAGATTGCCCGATGCCTTGGTCTGCCCTTCACCGATTTAACGCCAATCGAACCTTTATGGGACCAGCTTGGGACGCAGCCTCGACACACCCACAAGTTGCAACCTAGCTGCAACATCTGGTGGTCTATTGCCTAGGTACCATAGGGACAATATCTCATCTTGTCTCAATACTAAGTGGCCCAACAAGGGTACTAGAGCCTCCTGTGCAATTGTACAGTTTTTTTGTCCTGAATTACTTTAATAGTAAAATAGTAATATAATACTTATTTATTAATAATATAAATAACAGTGGGGCAAAAAAGTATTTTGTCAGCCACTGATTGTGCAAGTTCTCCCACTTAGAAAGATGAGAGAGGTCTGTAATTTACATCATAGGTACCCCTCAACTATGAGAGACAAAATGAGAAAAGAAAATCCAGGAAATCACATTATGGGATTTTTAAAGAATTTAATTGTAAATTATGGTGGAAAATAAGTATTTGGTCACCCACAAACAAGCAAGATTTCTGGCTCTCACATACCTGTACCTGCTTTTTTAAGAAGCTCTTCTGTCCTCCACTTGTTACCTGTATTAATGGCACTTGTTTGACCTCGTTATCTGTATAAAAGACACCTGTCCACAGTGTCAAACAGTCAGACTCCAAGCTCAACCATGGCCAAGAACAAAGAGCTGTTGAAGGACACCAGGACGAAAATTGTAGATCTGCACCAGGATGGGAAGGGTAAATATATAATAGGCAAGCCGGTTGGTATGAATAAATCAACTCTGGGAGCAATTGTAAGACATACACGACCATTTATAATCTCCCTTGATCTGGGACTCCACGCAAGATCTCATCCCGTGGGGTCTCATGATCATGAGAACGGTCAGCAAAAATCCAGAACTACATGGAGGGACCGGATGAATGACCTGCAGAGAGCTGGGACCAAAGTAACAAAGGCTACCCGCTACGCCGAGAGGGACTCAGATCCTGCAGTGCCAGCCGTGTCCCCCTGCTTAAGCCAGTACAAGTGAAGTTTGCCAGAGAGCATATGGATGATCCAGAAGAGGATTGGGAGAATATCATGTGGTCAGATGAAACCAAAGTAGAACTTTTTGGTAAAAACTCAACTCGTTGTGTTTGGAGGAAGAAGAATGCTGAGTTGCATCCCAAGAACACCATACCTACTGTGAAGCATGGAAGTGGAAACCTCATGCTTTGGGGCTGTTTTTCTGCAGCGGGGACAGGACGACTGATCCGTGTTAAGGGAAGAATGAACGGGGCCAAGTGTCTTGAGATTTTAAGCCAAATCCTTCCATCAGTGAGAGCATTGAAGATGGAACATGGCTGGGTCTTCCAGCATGACTATGATTCCAAACACACCGCTTGGGCAACAAAGGAGTGGTGAAAAACATTTCAAGGTCCTGGAGTAGCCTAGCCAGTCTCCAGACCTCAACCATATAGAACATTTGTGAAGTCCGTGTTGACCAGCGACAGCCCCCAAAACATCACTGCTCTAGAGGAGATCTGCATGGAGGAATGGGCTAAAATAAAAGCTAAAGTGTGTGCAAACCTGGTGATGACTAACAGGAAACGTTTGACCTCTGTCATTGCCAACAAAGGTTATGTTGGAGTATTGAGTTGAGCTTTTGTTATTGACCAAATACTTATTTTCCACCATAGTTTACATTTAAATTATTTACAATGTATTTCCTGGATTTTTTTTTTCCCGTCATTTTAACGTCTCTCCATAGTTTGGTGCACCTCTGAATGACAATTACAGACTCTCTCACTCATCTTTCTTTCTAAACTTGCACGTCAAGTGGCTGTACTAAATCTTTTTTGTTCCATGTATATCTATCTATCTATCTATCTATATATTATATATATAATATATAATATATATCTATATATATATTATATCTATATATCTATATATATATATGTGGTGTGTGGGGGGGGGGGGGGGGGGTCTATGTGTATATACATATACAGTGGTGTGAAAAATTTTGGCCCCCTTCTGGATTTCCTAGTTTTTTTTTTGCATCTTTGTCACACTAAATAATTATCAACGACACACAAGTAAAGTTTCAATACCTTGTGTCAGAAATTTGGCAGCAATTAGACAACTCTGCATATGTTCTACTCTAACTGCCCCCATCTTCTTTTGTACAAATGGCATGATTAAATCGAAAGCCCCAAAATAGTTTAAAGCTTCTTACTTGTCTACTGACTGGTATGTGAACCACAATATTGTGTTTGTTTTCAGTCGTGTGAGAAGAATTTAATTACATTACAAATCCATATAAGTAAAGAGGAAATAATTTGTGCCAGGCTCTAGACAAAAACAAAGACCGTATGAAAGTTTTGGATTATTTCTTAACGATTTCAATCCAGGACAGTCTATACAGTACAAGTTTTTAATTTGACTTGACCTAAATGATATTGGCCTCAGACTGAACTGAATTGGATTTTATGCAGAATCAAAATATATCGACTCATTAGTGAAAGTAGTGACAGGAAATTTGTTTAATTTATTATTATTTAAAGCTTTATTAGTTATTTGAACATATGTAGCAGTCTATTTGTGCCACAACTTTGTGTCAAACAGGACGAACTACACATGTGTGAAGCCAGAAGAAATGCTATAGACCCTGTACTTTATATAATCACTGTGACCGGAAGACATTCAAACCTGAGTACTGAATGCAGAGTTTCTTTCATTCGTAATTTTAGTCTCAGTGTCAGTTTCCATTCGTTTTTCCTGGGGAGAGTCGAAGTGCTTATTTTATTGTAGGATGTAATTTTGTCTTCTGTTATTCAGATTTTGTGTAGACTAGCATACTGTTCCCTTTGTCCTTCATGCTGTCTGTGATGCTTTCTGTTGATTTTAGAGCTGAATAAGCACATACTGGCCTATGGTTATTCAATGCACACTGACCTCTAAAGTATCACTCTTTAATGTGATTGTGTGTGTGTGTGAGGTAGTGATAAATATTTGCTTTTTTTTGTTCTCCCAACCACTATCCTGAGCAGCCGCTGACATATTCTTAGTAACTAAACAGAATCTTTGTCAAATTTGATGCAATACAGAATCAGCATTCCAGGGCAATACAAAAATTTAATTAAAACCAAAGCACAAAAATACAAATAAGTGAATACTCTCACTGAAAAAAAAATAATGCACCCAGATAGAAATGTCGGATTGCTGCAAAACTTGGCATGCAGTTCTGTCTCAGACAGATATGTAAATGATTAAAGGTGTGGTCTGATTAGACACTGGGTCTTGCCACAAGTGGCCGTAAAATGCTTCCCTCGCTGCCCTATAAAAAGGCTCTCAGAGGCTACTTTTGGGTGGCGTACCTCATGGTGAGAAATCGTTGACCGCTAGTAGACATGCCTCTTCAACTCAAGAAATGAAGAATACAGAAATGTATGTACACAGAAGTTACTTACATGTACTCTCTGGCTGTACATGTGTGTGTGTGTGTGTGTGTGTGTGTGTGTGTGTGTGTGAGAGAGTGAGTTTGAGAGAGACTCACCGCCCATGAGGAAGAGCAGACCTGCCACATACTGCATGAGGCCTCGGTTCCAGCAGCAGCCAAGCATGCCGATGATCCAGCCGAATAGGATGATGGCTACAGCCATGCCCATGAAGCCTGCTGTCATCCTGCGTAGGTCTATATGAACACACACACACACACACAAATGCAATGGCAGGTCAGATCCACTGTGAATCAAAGCTTATACTCACAGAGCAGGGCACTAAAGACAGCAGATTTCAGTCTGCTCCTCCTTGTTAGCTTAACAATGTGACATGTCAAAGCTTTTGAAGGTTCATGTGGAGCTAGCTGAAGCTCGCACTCAGCTGTACATTTCAGATAGAACACAGTTCAAACCAGAGAAGAAGCATGCCATTGTTTCCAGTGTTCTAAAATGTACTATAATACTTTTATGCAGACAAATAAGGAGTGAGTTAATTAACTAATCCTCTTAATGCTCGCAATGCACATTTGGGTAGAAAGTAATTGGCCCCTCTAACATAGCCACAGGCCTCAGCCAGACCCCCCTCCCCACCACACACACTTCAAATGGTCTAGAACCTCCACTGATGTGCTGTATCCACAATGGTCCCCTTTTCACTACTACCTACATTCTACTATGTACTATGTACTCGTTTTCTCGCCCATGTCTGTTTCATGGCTATTTTTGGCAAGAGGCAAGTTTGGCAAATTAACAAAGTTACAAAAAAACTGACAAAGTGACATTCATATCTGGTGCTGACATAATGTGTTTTACTGAGCACTAACAGCAAAGTCATTATAAGATTTACCGCTGTCTTGGTAAAAACACCGGGTAGTTATTTCCAGCCATACAAGCCCAGACTCCTATTTCTTTGAATGGGGAGATACCTATATATCCGAAACTGAGAGAGAAATTAATATTTAAAATGCATATTTTGAATCACTGGTACAATCTGACAGAAATTATATAAGGTACCTTCCTTGTTGGGTTCAAACAGCAAAATCCGATTTTTTCTGGCTACTGCGCATCCCGCCACTACAAAGGGGCTGAGACTTGCCGCCTCCCTCTCAGACACATTTACTAATATGCCGACTGGTTCTTTCTAATGATGGGGCGGGGCTTCTGTATTGCAGTCCCAGTCATATTTCAAGCAATGACCAGTCTCAGATGTATTGTCCCAGACAGGGACAATACATCATCTGGAGTGGCAAGTTTATGATTAAAGTGCCACCTACCAATGGTCTGAGACATGGAGGCTTAGTGGGGTAGAATTTAATTGCTGGCAAGGCATTTTTCACGTTTTAAGCTTGGCGAGAGGTGAGGTTGGTGGCTTTTCAAGGTAAAGTTCATGGAGGGAAATCCGTCCTACCACCACAGTCGGTGAGGGATGAATTTGGCGAGATAAGACTGTATAGCACTATTATCCTATAGAGAACAGAAATGGGCAGTACACAATTTTGGTAACTTACATTTACATTTATGTCATTTAGCAGATGGCCTTATCCAGAGCGACTTTCAAATGATACAGTCTTACAATCCAAGCAATTATACTTTATTGCTCAGTACTGGGCAACAGGAGATTCTGTCACATAAACACAAGATATTGCGTTTATGAAATTGCACATGCTACTACTTATAACTGTATCTAATAAAGTAAATATTTAGCATTAAAAAGGTATCATTCTGTTAATTGTTGTTGTTTTTTTGTGTTCTGAACACTACGGTTTGGCAGCACTAGATTAGAATAATTGCAGCATAATGTTGTGCTACAGCAAGCAAGACGAGATGAAGATGCTGTTATTGAATTCAGAATGAATAAATGCACCCTGCTGATGTTTATGCTGTCCACTCGTATGGCTGTTATTCCTATCACTCTTCTGATTAGAGTGCTATAACCCTGCCCTGATTGGCTGGCTGACTGACAGTTGAAAGGTTGTGAAAATGATTTCAGGGCATTTACACAACCATTATGCCACAGAATAGAGGGAGAATAAGTTTGGTAAAGCTGAGAGGTGCCGTTTCCTTTGACATTTGAATTTATTGTGCGGTGGCATTTCAGGTTAAAAAAAGAACAAAACTAAATAATTATGTGATTTCAAACAGGTGATTGTAATGATTTGGTACAAAAGCAGTGTCCATGAAAGGCTGAGGAAGGCTCCAGTTTGTCAACAAATATGTGAGAAAATTATTTAAATGTTTAAAAACAATGTACTTCAAAGAAATACTGGAAAGGATTTGTATAGTTCTCCCTCTACAGTGCATGAAATCATTAAATGATTCAAGGAATCTGGAGGAATGTCAGTGCGTAAAGGGCAAGGGCGCAAGCCTAAACTGAACACCAATCTGGTGATCTCCAATCCCTCAGATGGCACTGTTGTACATCAATAGCTGATAGAACCACATCAGCAAAGAAATACTCTGGCAAACATTTGTCAAGCACTACAATACAGAATTACATTCACAGATGCCACTTACAACTTTATTGTGCAAAAAAGAAGCCTATGTTAACCATATCCAGAAGTGGCATCGACTTCTCTGGCTTCAGAGGCATCTGGGATGGATAATCACACAGTGGAAATGTGTATTGTGGTCAGAAGAATCAGTATTCCAGTTTTTTATTCTGGAAGAAATTGACACCATGTGTTCTGGACCAAAGACATAAAGGACCATCCAGACTATTATCAGCAACAAGTCCAAAATCCAGGGTCTGTCATGGTATGGGGTTGCGTTAGTGCCCTTGGCAAAGGTCATTTATGCTTCTGTGATGACTGCATTAATACAGAAGTACATTGAGATTTTAGAGCAACATATGCTGCCTTCAAGATGCCATCTTTTCCATACATTTTTCAACAGGACAATACAAAACTACATGCTGCACACATTATGAAGAAAGTACAGCTACTAGACTGGCCTGCCTGCAGTCCTGACCTATCCTTAATATGTGTGGAGACTTTTGAAACACAAAATGCTACAATGCCACCTCCTACTGCTTCACACTATTTTTTTTCTGCAGGAAGAATGGGACATAACACCTGAAACAGTCACTGCTTGGTATCCTCTGTGCCGAAACGTATTTTAAAGTGATGTGAGATGGAATGGCACCATTACAAAGTGGTAAATACTTTACCATTCCAACTTTTTTGGAATGTGTTACAGGCCTGAAATGCAGGAATGGATGTTTTATTTCATTTATTTTTATATACATTGTCCCAACTTTTTTGATTTCCGGTTGTAAAAGACTCTTTTTAAATTGTACGCTACTCCTACTGTCTAGAGCAGAACATGTAATAGAAGAATAAATACACATAGAAAGACTGCAATAAGTAGTTACTTAAAGTGTGGCTGAAAAATGAAAGCCAGTGCATTGCTTGTCTTGTTTAGCTCAAAGAGCACGTCTTCACGAGGAATTCCCATACATATATCTCATGGTGTTCTTGTGTGTGTGTGTGTGTGTGTGTGTGTGTGTGTGTGCAAAGGGGAATAAAGGCACATGCTGTGTATTTATTAGGGTCAACTCTGTTAGCTAGAGGGCAGGTCACACGGCTTCAGCGTCCATGTGCTCTTTTTAATCTCACAGTTCAATTCTCTCAGCATGGCTGGCCCAAAATTCCTGAGCCAGCAGCTGACTGTTAAAAGGTTACGAGGTTCTCCCTAGAGTCAAGATGATCTGCTGCTAGTGGAGGAAACGGAGCCGGCAGGAGAAAAGTACATTTAGCCTGCACATGTGTACTTGAATTTGTTTCATTTAATGGCTCAAAGAAAAAAGGGGGCTAAAAGTCAAAGGGTCCACTAGTGAAAATGCTTCTATTTCGCATTTGCATTTTATTTTATTTAATTTAAAAAATATATGTATTTTACTACATTGATATTATGTATTTCATTACAGATCATGTACTCAGCAAAACCATTTGAGTGACCTAAATCCCACTGAGCATATTTGGGGTAGTTAAAGACAAGGACAGTCAAACATTCAGTAACATCGCAAGATGCTGTTTGGAATAGTGTGAAATCATGCTGGGATAACATGGATCATCAAATTTTGCACAAACGTCTTATAGTTCATGACAGCTAGAGTGCACACTATCATTACAGCAAAAGGGGGAACATACCAAATTCTAATAAAGTCTGAATCTATGAAATTTCTTCAGTGATTTTTCACTTGTATGATGTGTAAAGAGAACCATTGTAAATTAAGTTAACTGTTAATATTTAAGTGAAAAATTAAGTGATTTTTTTTTTTTTACATTGTCATTTGAACTGTCCAATAGCAACTATCTATCATCCCTTCAGGATATCATCCTCCTTTAAAGACTAATCCAAAGGGGAAATATATAACTCTACTTATGGTACATGCGATTTCAGTTTAGTTTCACTAACTGTGTTAATACAGGTGAACGTCCACATTATGTTCTGTGAAACATGGCGTTGATCAACATATACATTGACTGGGCATTACCATATAGCATATATCACACAGTAATGTAGATACTTTGCATATAGCGTTTTTTTTAACAATAATATTAATTAAACCACAATATGAAAACATTTAGTACAATACTGCACTGTACAATACAGTAATTCTTATCTTTGTATTTTTTTTTTATTTATAAGACTTGAAACACCGATAACCAAAACAAAAAAAAAGATAAGTTGTTTTCTGCCTTCAAAACTGATTCTCTTTTTTGCTTGTTTTCTGACATTCAGACATGAATTAAGATGTACAGTACCGTATTTTTCGGACCATAAGGCGCACTTAAAATCCTTTAACTTTCTCAAAAATCGACAGTGGGCCTTAAAATGCGGTGCGTCTAATGTATGAATTAATTCTGGTTGAGTCTTCTGACCTAGAACCGATTGTAGATGGTACACGGCGCTCATAAATCTGTCAAAATGTTTTAGCACGGCCTCGGTAAGTTACAAAGCTTACGGCAACCGTAGTGCGCAGCATAGCGGAGTAATACGGTATGTGCTTCAGCATTAGGGTACGTGCATTCATTCATTCATTTTCGAAGCGGATTTCAAACACACGCTATCAGTCACGCAGTACAACATGGACATAGAGCAGCTGTGAGAGAATTCAACATTAACGAATCAATGGGTACGGAAGTGGAGGAAGCAAGAAGACGGCCCTGCGCCAGGGTAAAAAGAACCAAACTGAGCTTCCGCACACGGACAGAACTTAAGAGTTTTGTTTCATTTCATGCGCCTTATAACCCGGTGTGCGGCTATAACCCGGTGCGCTTTATGTATGAAAATATACCCGTTAGCAGCTGATCGTTGATATTGCGCCTTATAATCCGGTGCGCTTTATAGCCCGGAAAATACGGTATATAAGGCATATTTATTTTCTATTATAATTCTTAAGACCTTGGACGTTAAAGTCAATGAACTTTGATCGGATGGACATTAGAAGGCACATACCTGTGCTGCTCAGAAGACATTTTTTGTACAAATTTGCGTTGTTATTTTTGTATGGTTTGTTGCAACTGCATAGTTATTTGTTTCCTACCAAAACTGTAAATCATTATGATAATAATAATTATGGTGAGGGTTATTCTTGTTGCTATGATTATTTTGAAATATAGGGAAATGACACCTTTTAAAAATGTGCAACAACTTTATTAATTTGCGAGTAATCCCTGTATATTAATTAAAGCACATGAAACAGTCAGAATTCAAAGGGTCTTTGGTGGCCACCATATAGTAACACAATAAGGCATTTTACAGTTTTTCTCTTGATCTTGAACGTTCTGTGACAGCTCCTGCTGTTTAGGGCACTTACCCATGCTGAAAATGCATTTCACAAACCATTAGTAACAGCAGAGAGACCCTTGTGATGGGATTGGTCTAGCAGAAGTGCCGAATTTTGTGAGTGATTGCCACTCACCTGTGGGTGAGATTTAATGGTATTTCCTGTAGTTATGCCCAGTGCATATCAGACCTGCACACGTGGAGGAAGGGAGGGACATTACAGACAGCCTTTAATGGAAAAAGTACATTACTGTAACCAAAGCAGCAGGGAGCCTCATCAGCACCCTTTTCTGATGAACTGTGGGCTGTGGAATTGAATGGAGGACAAAAAACACAAAATGTTCAGACTGTTATGACTTTGAGCCAAACAGGTTTTCATAGCTAATTTTTCTTTACCCTTTTGTGTTGCAAAAATCTGTTAGTCAGTGTCGGCACACCTTTTTAATGGATTTCTTGAAAGGGTGAGTCAGAATGTTGAAAATAGCAGCTCTCTTTTGCTTGAAGACAGGAATGTGTAATTATGTGTGCAAAAGCATCCAACAATTAGATCTTGCCTGAATACAGAATGAGCGAAAGAAAGCTTGTCCTTCTGTCATTACCTGGTGCGGGGCCTTGATTTATTCCAGCAGCCCTACAAATATATGTCCACCCCACTGTTTCCTGCTGTAGGATCTCTAACAATCAGTGGGGAATAACAAAAGCCTTGTTGAAAACCTATTTCTTTTGATTGTGGTGTTAATACACAGATAAGTTCTCCAGGTCAGTAACATTGGCAAGACCATATCTACAAACCACAGGTGTTACCAGTCGGACATTTATTTAACTTATTGTTTCTTTATCCAGTCTGCAATAACATGATAATGTGAAAATTCATTTCCTGTCTTTGTTGTTTCCTAACATTGTTGTGGTTT
Organism: Ancistrus triradiatus; assembly: GCA_025084515.1. NCBI lineage: Eukaryota > Metazoa > Chordata > Actinopteri > Siluriformes > Loricariidae > Ancistrus > Ancistrus triradiatus. The sequence continues at coordinate 29,895 of JAJAGP010005550.1, forward strand.
GAATGTAAAATATGTTCTAAGGTGTAGAAGCACTGACCTGTGTATAGATAAGGTTTATAAATCAAATGCCAGTTTAAAGAAGAAAAGTACCTGAATCATTAACATATGTAAAGCATAATTACAAAACATTATCTGGAATAACCAAGTATACACTCACCAATCGCTTAATTAGGTCCAACTCATGGTGCTCATTGACCATTTTATCAGTTCCAATTAACATGTAGAAGCACTTTGTAGTTCTACAATTACAGAATGTAGTCCATCTGTTTCTCTACATACTTTGTTAGTCCCCTTTACTCTGTTCTCTAATGGTCAGGACCCCCACAGATCAGGTCCTATTTGGGTGGTGTATCATTCTCAGCACTGCAGTGACACTGATGTGGTGGTGGTGTGTTAGTGTGTGTTGTGCTGACATGAGTGGATCAAACGCAGTAGTACTGCTCAGTGTCAGTGCTGAACTATAGTCCACCAACCAAAACTGTCCAGCCACCAGCATCCTATAGCAGCATGTGTTGAAGGATTAGAGGATGACTAACACAAACTGTGAACCATCTGAGGATCTGCTGTCTCTGATTTTACAAACTGGACTGAATATGTCTAACAGAATGCAAAGGAAGTGAACACAGTGTTTAAAAACTCCAGCAGCACTGCTGTCTGATCCAGTCGTACCAGCAAAACACACACTAACCCACCACCACCAACATCAGTGTCTCTACAGTGCTGAGAATGATCCACCACCCAAACAGACCTGATCTATGATGGTCCTGACCATTACAGAACAGAGTAAAGGGGGCTAACAAAGTATGGAGATGGACTACACTATGTCGTAGAATTACAAAGTGCTTCTATATGTTAAGTAAACTTGATAAAATAGGCAGTGAGTGTAGAACCAAGGAGGTATACCTAACAAAGTGATCTGTGAGTGTATTTACCTCCAATTGCTCTGAGGATGTTTGTGTTTTCTTGGACATTTGGACAATGTTTTCTGCACTGATGTCTGTTTTATGTTAATGAAATTCAAGAAAACAAACTGAGTTGTTGTCTCGGTAATTAAATGGTGCAGCCAACATCGGCAGTTCTTGGTTCCAAACCAGTGTCATTTTTCAGTGCTGACACTGGGCTGATGTTGCTACCTGTTAACAGCGTTTAACACCGTTATTCATGATCACTTTCTCTTTGCTGAGCTCTATCTGTACCACAGACAGATCTGATGCTGGTGGAATCTCTTCACCTGCTGTCATACCCACTTGATTTGAGATTGGTGCAAGATGCTGATTCATGACCCTGCTTCTGTTGAGGCCACCTCACCTGGACACAGAGAGACTCCCACTTTCCAAAAAATTATACACTGCCCCTCAACACTCATACATTGAACAATCTGATATGTTGAGACTTTTGTTTTTGTTAAAAGCTCTGTATATAGAAATTGAACTTGAATATCAACTTTACTGGCGGAATAGTGAGACAACAAGTATTGCCACACAGTTTAAAGAGGAAGCAGATTTATAAATATACAGTGGTGCTTGAAAGTTTGTGAACCCTTTAGAATTTTCTATATTTCTGCATAAATATGACCTAAAACATCATCAGATTTTCACACAAGTCCTAAAAGTAGATAAAGAGAACCCAGTTAAACAAATGAGGAAAAATGTTGTGCTTGGTCATTTATTTATTGAGGAAAATGATCCAATCTTACATATTAGTGAGTGGTATAAGGACCTCTAGGATTAGCAGTTAATTTGAAACTGAAATTAGAGTCAGGTGTTTTCAATCAATGGGATGACAATCACGTGTGAGTGGGCACCCTGTTTTATTTGAAAAACAGGGATCTATGAAAGTCTGCTCTTCACAACACGTTTGTGGAAGTGTATCATGGCACGAACAAAGGAGATTTGTGAGGAACGGAGAAAAAGAGTTGTTGGAGCAAGCTGGAAAAAGTTACAAAGCCATCTCTAAAGAGTTTGGACTCCACCAATCCACAGTCAGACAGATTGTGTATAAATGGAGGAAATTCAAGACCATTGTTACCCTCCC
>JAJAGP010005551.1:0-31924 GCA_025084515.1 Ancistrus triradiatus
TCTTTGGGCACATAACGTTGCTGAACCTAGACCTGACTGACTACAGCAAACCCAGATCATAGCACTGCCCCCACAAGCTTGTACGGTGGGCACTAGGCATTATGGGTGCATCATTCAGCTGCCTCTCTTCTTACCCTGATGCACCCATCGCTCTGGAGCAAGGTAAATCTGGACTTGTCAGACCACATAACCTTCTTCCTTTGCTCCAGAGTCCAATCTTTATGCTCCATAGCAAATTTAAGCCATTTTTGCTGGTTGGCCTCACTGAAAGGTGGTCTTCTTAAGTCTGCACAGCTGTTAAGTCCCAATCCTTTGAGTTCCCTTCGCATTGAGCGTGTGGAAATGCTCTTACTTTCACTATTAAACATATCCCTGAGATCTATTGTTGTTTTTCTATGATTTGATTTCACCAAACGTTTAAGTGATTGCCGATCATGATCATTCATGATTTTTTTCTGACCATGTTCCTTGCTCGAAGATGTTTCCCCACTGTCCTTCCACTTTTTAATAATGCGTTGGACAGTAAACCAATTTTAGTAGTTTCAGCAATCTCCTTAGATGTTTTCTCTGCTTGATGCATGCCAATAATTTGACCCTACTGAAACAGAGTAACATCTTTTCCATGACCACAGGATGTGTCATCAACATGGTTGTTTAAAAATGAGAAGCTACTCACTGCATGAGTTAGGGTTAAATAACTTGCTGCCAGCTGAAACATAATCACCAATGCAGCAATTATCCGATGGGAGTCTCTTACCAGCTTACTTAGTTAAATCCAGGTGGTGTTTGACTGAGTAAAGCAAAAGTGGAGGGTGTAGATAGAGATAACAAGCCATTCAGAACAGAGACGATGGCGCTCACATTTGGTTTCGTGGAAGCTCTCCAGCAGATGTCTGCTCTCTTCTCGAATCCACTCCTCCATTCTTCTGCGCCCCATTCCAAAATCTCTCAGCGTTGTCACCGTGAACCTCCTGAGCTGACGCCAGCGCTCTCCGTTACTTATAGCAACGCCTGAGATATATATAGAGAGAGAGAGTTACGATGTGTTTAGGGCTTGTAAATTTGAGCTTATAGGCATTTTGTAGTAATTAAGAACATCAGTGTGTTTAATAATGAAGCTGAATGGTGTTACCATATCCTTTCAAAATCCGTTGCATGAAAGCGACAGGGGCTCTGCCCGCAAAATCGTCTGCCTGATCGATGAGAGCTTCCTTCACAGCATCATATCCCACCAGGACCACCGTTCTCTGGGGTCCCAGATACACCGTCATCACGGGTCCGTACGTCTTACTCCACTAAAATGGACAGGTTTTACCAGTATAACCAGACTAGGTTATGGCCAGCCACGAGAAGCTACATTTACAAAAAGTTATCAGATTGAATTAGACTTGAGTAAGACTTGCACATCGTTATATTGTGCGTTTATCGGATTAATCAGTTTCCGATACAAAAAGAAAACCATGGCTAGAGTTTAAGGCGGTGTAACAATGCACACCGTTCCCGTCTTACCTCCATAAAGCTTTTAAAAGGTGCATGTTTGTCCATGGTTAGAATATTGCCCAGTAAAGGCAGAGCTGCAGGTCCTGGAGGAAGATTCTCAGCCTTATTCGTCCATCTGACCACCAGTAACAGAGTCAGCACTAAGATCAGCAAAAGAAACGTGCTGGAGATGTCCATGACTGCTCTCCACAAACAGATTCAGACGCACGTTTGCGTCCCAAATCGCTGGTGGGGTCAGCTAAGTGCATGGGAGGGTGTAGAAAAAGGAGGGGTGGTTTGACAAGAACCGAGGTGAAGCCAATAAAATTATGGGTAAAAAGTTAAATCCGTATACACATAAGGAACGAGGTTGAGAGTTTGCTCGCAGTTATGCAAAAAGGTTTTTAATTAATTTTGTTCAAGCTTTTCCGGGTTGGAGCTGTTTTAGAAGTGCTACGAATCAGTCAGAAAAACAGTAAGTTTTGTGGAACACAACAGACTGCAATAGGATTTGGATTACGCGTGCTGAACGCCGCTGCTTAATCAGCATGACTCAGCTCCTGGAGAGAGACATATTTTCTAACGTACCGAAGAGTTCTGTGTTGTTTTTCTTTCGTAACTCGTAGGAAGGTCATAGTCGGGATATAAAGTCTGTCAAACCAGATCTCAATCGAACAGAGCACCTTTGGGTCTCTGAGAAACGTTTCCAACAAGGTAAAAGTTATGTTCACCTGAGTCACTGAGGAGCAAAGATGGCAGAGGATCTCCAGTTTTATCACCAAATGTGTGAGAAAATGAAACTCAAAGAAACACTGGAAGGGATTTAACATATTTCTCCCTCTATGGTGCATGATATCATTAAACGATTTGAAGAATCTGGAGGAATTTCAGTGCGTATAGGGCAAGGGCCTAAACTGAAGAACCGTCAGTCATCATAGCTGACAGAACCACATGGGAAAGAGATTGCTTTATCAAACCTTTAATCACCAAAGCCAGCCCAACTTTTTTTTGGAAGGTGTGTTGCAGGCCTGAAATGCAGGAATCATGTTTTATTATCAAATGAAAAGAAGGCGAAAACAGACAAAAACATGAAATATCTCAGGCTCATACTGATGGCAGAACAAACTGTTGCAGATCAAATAAAAAAGTTTGTTTTTTAAGTCTCTCATTTTCCACATGGTCCCAACTTTTCCTGATTTGGGGTTGTACAATTAGGAGCAGCTACACACACCTGTATGGTGGATGGACAAAATAAAGGAAATACCCGCATTCTACGCATCATCTTTTCAGAAAAAATCGGACTCCTTAAAACGGAAACTGTTCTACGTTTCCAACAGGAGAAGGACAATCCCAACACAGAGTTCCACTACGAAAATATGGTAGGCACTGCCCAGACGTTATTCTTGGCCGGAACGGAGACCACCGGCACTACTCTCAGATATGCACTGATGTTACTGATCAAGCATCCCGAAATACAAGGTAAGTGAACGTAGAGCCAAAAATATTCACAACAACTACAAAACTACACTATCTGGACTTTGTGCCACTCAGGTTTGGCAGTTAGGTCATTAAAATCAGAGGCTACACCTGTGCTGAGGGAACAAGTACTTATTACTAAACATAGTCATATTTAAGCCAAGGTTCTGGCATTTTGAAGTGACACAAAGGTTATTATTAAATATGTAAAACTCCTTCATGAAAAGGTGAGACTGCAGTCGCTGAGAGACTCCATCACCTTTTTAACTCATGTTCTCATTACACACTGCAAACGCCCTCATATCTTAGAGAACAGTCCCGCTCGGTCACCATTAATTAATGATGTTGCAGCACAGAAGTCAGTTTCAGTTCTTCGCAGATCGCATGCAGAAGGAGATCGATGAAGTAATCGGACGGGAGAGGAGCCCTTCCATGGAGGACATCAAGTCCCTCCCATTTACAGATGCAGTGATCCACGAGGTGCAGCGCTACGTGGATTTCGCACCACTGAACGTTCCACATTACGCCTTGCACGACATTAAATTCAGAGGCTACACAATTCCCAAGGTATGGTAACAAACAAACCACAGCCATGGCCAAAATGGTATATATTTGATTAATATTGCACTGGATCCGCAGGACACGATGATCTTGCCAATGCTTCATTCTGTTCTGAGGGATGAGGGACACTGGGAGAAACCCTGGAGTTTCTACCCCAAACATTTCCTTGATGCAAACGGAAACTTTAAGAACAACCCAGCCTTCCTGGCCTTTTCTGCAGGTACATGCTGTTATAGTACCAGATATACCCATGCACGTTAACCGGCTATCGATCTGAAATGCTGTGAGTTTATGGGTGTGATCCAAAACCAATGTAGCTCAGGACAGTTTCACAAAACCAGAGGCAGACATGGGTGGGATTTCATAGAATCGATAGTACTGAATAAATTTCTGTAATTGGAAAACCTTGTTTGGTTTGCATTGTCATATTTAATTGACTCTAATGTCATTTGGCATATTCTCTTATCCAGAGAAATAAGCCAAAACAGATTTTGTCTGCATCCTAAATCACAAAGGATTGTACTGAATAGTATACAGGTGCATGCTGTTTAACATTCGTTTACTTTAAGGTCAGAGGTTTTAAGAATTAAAACAGGAAATAAAAATCTCATACAAGTCTTATACACATATAATTCACGTTGGAATGACAGAAAACTAGCACAAATGAACCCTTGCAACACCTACTGACAGAAAAGAATCACAGTCTAGAAATCAGAAAATAATCTTCCTTTCATTTCCAGCAAGTGTTAAAAAAATCCAAAGATAAGAATGACAGTATAGTACTAAATGTTTTCATAGTGTGTTTTAATTAATGTTATCGCTTAGAATAAACCACTATGGTCAAAATATCTAAACTACTTGGTGTAGGTTTGTTTAGGACAGAGGTTGATACACAATCTGAAAACAGATTTCAGTGCAGGTATGCGTCCACAATAAGTAATAACGTAAAGAGCACATTATGAGATTTTGTGTGACCATTTGTAATAACCTTATGGGATCACAGACAGACATGTGGTTGGAGGTTGCCTATGTCATAAATTATATAAATAATATAACACATAGGCACTAATAAATATTATTTCCAGTAATACAGGACAAATGTTATGATGGTTTGAGAGTATAAAGCTGTATAAGTTGTGACTTGTTTTGAGTTGTTAAATCAATCAGGAATATTACATGTTAAACCTGCTTAACAAGCTCCTGATGTTCTACATGTGTATACAGTATTATTATTTTTACAAAGATTATTACAGACCTTAACACAGTCTGAACTGCTGAGCTCCTTAAGTAGTGGCAAATACCGTGTACAGAACCATTCGAGTAATACATAAACCACTCTGTAATAAATAACTGCCACCTAATCCGTATAAAGTACTAGATCTGGTTTTGCCTCCTGCAGGTAAGCGAATCTGCGTGGGTGAATCCCTAAGTCGGATGGAGCTCTTTGTGTTCATCGTGACTCTGCTGCAACACTTCACCTTTACCTGCCCGGGCGGACCGCAAAGCATCGACTCCACTCCTGATATGAGTGGCTTTGCCAACCTGCCTCGCAACTATCAGCTCATTGCCACCCCCCGCTGACCGAGCACGGTACTGCAGGCTAACGGGTCTGTCTGTACTGAGTTGAACGCAAAGCGTTACACAATAGAGTTCAAATGTTCAGATAATGAATGATCGCAAGTATGGTAAGAACTGAATCGGTGCACTCCTCGTGAGCACTCTATATGTTTATAAGTAATTCCACTCTCCAAAATCAACATCTGTACATGTACGCACAGACGCACCTGATTCTGCTTAATGAGCCACTGATTGGGGATCACCTGAACCAGATCTTATTTACTGAGCAAAAGTACAAGACAAGCTTGTCATTGAAATATTGATTTAAAACATTTGTATTGTTTGAATATAAACTTGAATATAAACTTTGTATTGTCATTTGTATTATTAATCGAGGTCTGAAACCAATGGCATCTTTAGTATTTTGACTAGTTGTCTTTTACAGGGAATAAACACTCTTGTCACTGCTGAAAATAAATATTTTTATTTGGAGTTTGTCTCAGTGCTTTATATAATAACACTAAAATGTTCCATTTCACTCAAACACAGAGAAAACCAGTGGTCTGTTAATTTTTTCAAGAGCTGTGAAGAGGTCGAAAATGGACAATGAATGTACAATACATTTTCAGTGCACCACAGGGATCACTTTCATGCTTATATGACATGTGCACCTTAAAAATGTTTATTAGGGAATGAATGTACAAAAGAAACCAAAAGAAACACAGCTGGAAGGTCACAGATTCTGGACGCTGTCATCTCTGGTAATGTGGTTGGTGTGACCAGGTTCAAACAGCTGGCAGGCATGTTACGTTCCAGTTTTTGGTAAAAATCTCAATGCGGCCCAGTTCGTAAAAGTAGCCCGTCCGTTTTGCAGCACAGTATTTTATAAGAATTGTAAAGTTTATAAGTCTTATCCTTTTGAGAAACCTGAAGACGACCATCTAAGACTCAAGAATGAGGTTCCACCTTATGACAGGATTACAGAGGTCAAACCGAATCTGATGCTCTTTATTACACACTATATAGCCATTCTGGACAAAATGACATACAAAGCCAGTATTAGTACGAATCTGTCTCGGTTTGTTGCCACAACATCCTTCGCTCTTTCTAGAATGCTTTCCACTAGATTTTGGAACTTGACTAAGCACAGATATAGGACAATAAGCCCTGGCTCACTATTGGCATTCCTATTAATCTCAAAGGTGTTTGATGGAGTAAAGGTCGAGGCTCTGAGCGATCCAGCAGAGTTGTTTTGGAAATTTATGAAATGTACAACCCCAGTCAAAAGTTGGGACGGTATGACATTATTTAAGAGAGAGACACTATGCACACACACACTTGGGACTGTCAGTAGTTACTGTCTGCTCAGGCATGTTATAGAACACAGTAAACTGATACAGCTGTGACATACCAGACTCTAGAGGCAGTCAATCCACATGCGGTTATGTTTCGGCTACAAACAGTTCCACAAAGCACTGTAACGAGAGCAGGCAGGGGTTAAACACAATCTAGCAGAAAGCAGCATTACTTTTAGTAACAATCACTTTTAGTTTCTGTCAGTTACAGTATGTACAGACATTACAGTGCTTAACAGTAAACCATCATACCTCCTCAGAAAAGCGGGTTTTAACAGGTGTACCTAATAAAGTTTGAACAGTCTTAAAGGAATACTATAAGTACAAATGCAAAGCAGAATAAATACTGCTATAAGAAATGCTGGTTATATTGTACAGTTTGGGCAACATAGCCTTCGATTGTTAGGTCTATGCATCATATTTTGTCTGCTGTTCACCCCAGACAACCCCAGAGTGCCCCTTTCCCCTATCTCTCTCTCTCTTCTGTTTGTGTTTGTGTGTGTGTGTGTGTGTGTGTGTGTGTGTGTGTGTGTGTGTGGCAGAGTAGAGTTACATACAAGCGAATGGGCTGAGATTTGCAGATATTCCATAAAACGAGGTCAATGAACAAAAATATAATTACCCACTTTATTGGGTGCACCTGTGCAACCGGTCATTAACGCAAACATCTCATCAGCCGATCGCATGACACATCCTAGTCTTAAACTAAATTACCCCGAAAGGTCATGCAAGTTCGTTAATGGCAGACTTTATATCCCCACTATGACCTTTCCTACGAGTTACGAAAGAACAACAACACACTGCTCCAGCTGAACTCTTCAGTAAATAATGTAAAACAATGTCTTTAAATGATTCACCAAACACGCTAGGCTTTGGCTCTCCAGGAGCAGAGTCATGCCGATTAATCAGAGGCGTCCAGCATGTTCCATAAAACCTTAGTTTTCTGATTGATATTAGATTCTTGGCACTTCTAAAACAGCTCCAACCAGACAAATTTTTCACAAAATTAACTAACACCCTTGTTGCGTAACTGCGTGCAAACTCTCAACCTCGTTCCTTATCTGTGTTATATGGATTTAACTTTTTACCCATAATTTTATTGGCTTCCCCTCTGTTTTGGTCAAACCACCCCTCATTTTTCTACACCCTCCCATGAACTTTGCTGACCCCACCAGCCCTTTGGGACAGATATATAATGAGCGCAAACGTGCGTCTGAATCTGTTTGTGGAGAGCAGTCATGGACATCTCCAGCACGTTTCTTTTGCTGATCTTAGTGGTGATTCTGTTACTGGTGGTCAGATGGAGGAATAAGGCTGAGAATCTTCCTCCAGGACCTACAGCTCTGCCTTTACTGGGCAATATTCTTACCATGGACAAACGTGCACCTTTTAAAAGCTTTATGGAGGTAAGAAGGGAACGGTGTGCATTGTTACACCCCCATAAACTCTAGCCATGGTTTTATTTTTGTACGGGTAACTGATTAATCCGGTTTGCTAAAATAATCCAAACTATAACCTACGACCAATGATGACTTATGATCTGTCATCTGATAACTCAGTGGCTCTGGCCATAACCTGCTCTGGTTATACTGGTAAAATCTGTCCGTTTCAGTGGAGTAAGACGTACGGACCGGTGATGACGGTATATTTGGGACCCCAGAGATCAGTGGTCCTGGTGGGATATGATGCTGTGAAGGAAGCTCTCATCGATCAGGCAGACGATTTTGTGGGCAGAGCCCCTGTCGCTTTTATTCAAAGGATTGTGAAAGGATATGGTAATGCCATTCAGCTTCATTTTTAAACACACTGATGTTCTTAATTACAACAGAGACGTCTATAAGCTCAAATGTACAAGCCCCAAACACAGCATAACTGTCTCTCTACATCTCAGGCTTTGCTATAAGTAACGGAGAGCGCTGGCGTCAGCTCAGGAGGTTCACGCTGACCACGCTGAGAGATTTCGGAATGGGGCGCAGAAGAATGGAGGAGTGGATTCGAGAAGAGAGCAGACACCTGCTGGAGAGCTTCCACGAAACCAAAGGTGAGTGCCATCATCTCCACATTCATTCAAACATTTGTTCGGTACTCGTCGTTTTCAGTTTTTAACGAACCTTCTGAAGCTAATTAAACAAGAACCGAGGTACCACTGTACAGTGGTGCTTGATAGTTTGTGAACCCTTTAGAATGTTCTATATTTCTGAATGAATATGACCTAAAAACATCATCAGAATTTCACACAAGTGCTAAAAGTAGATAAAAAGAACCCAGTTAAACAAATGAGACAAAAATATTACACGTGGTCATTTATTTATTGAGGAAAAATGATCCAATGTTACATATTAGTGAGTGGCAAAAGTATGTGAACCTCTAGGATTAGCAGCTAAATTGAAGGTGAAATTAGAGACAGGTGTTTCAATCAATGGGATGCCAATCAGGTGTGAGTGGGCACCCTGTTTTATTATTTAAGAACAGATCTACCAAAGTCTGCTCTTCACAATACAATTGTGGAAGTGTATCATGGCACAAACAAAGGAGATTTCTGAGAACCTCAGAAAAAGAGTTGTTGATGCTCATCAGGCTGGAAAAGGTTACAAAACCATCTTTAAAAGAGTTTGGACTCCACCAATTCACAGTCAGACAGATTGTGTACAAATGGAGGAAATTCATAACCATTGTTACCCTCCCCAGGAGTGGTTCCGACCAACAAAGATCACTCGAAGAGCAAGGCGTGTCATAGAGAATTCTAAAGGAAAATGTCAGGACATCTGTCCATGAACTGAATCTCAAGAGAAGGTGGGTCATGCAGCAAGACAGCCACCCTAAGCACACAAGCCGTTCTACCAAAGAATGGTTACAGAAGAATGAAGTTCATGTTTTGGAATGGCCAAGTCAAAGTCCTGACCTTAATCCAATGGAAATGTTTGTGGAAGGACCTGAAGCGAGCAGCTAATGTGAGGAAACCCACCAACATCCCAGAGTTGAAGCTGTTCTGTATGGAGGAATGGGCTAAAATTCCTCCAGCCGGTGTGCAGGACTGATCAACAGCTATAGGAAACGTTTAGCTGCAGTTATTGCTGCACAGGGGGGGTGAAAATGTGTGAAAATCTGATGATGTTTTAGGTCATATTTTGCAGAAATATAAAACATTCTAAAGGGTTCACAAACTTTCAAGCACCACTGTACATCCTTTACTGAGCTCCAGCTTATATACTCACCAAGTTTACCTGCTTTAGGTGCACCATTTGACCCCCAGTACCACCTGAGCAAAGCCGCCTCCAACGTCACTTGCGCTTTGGTCTTTGGCCAGCGCTTCAGTTATGACGATGCCCAGTTCCTTCATCTGCTGCATATCGTCTCTGCAGTTTTACAGTTTGGAAGCAGCGGTTTGGGACAGGTAAACCCGGTGATAGCATTCCTGTAGGAAAGGCATTTCAATTCAAGCCTGTGTTACCTCTCATTATTCCATCATCATCGGTTGTAATTAATGACTAATACAAAAGTTAAAATCAGTACTGGTTACACTTATGTCGCTAATATTCTCCTCATCTTGCAGCTGTACAACGTCTTTCCGTGGCTGATGGATCTTGTAACAAGCATGCACACTCAAATTCTGGACAGCTTCGAAGACCTCGAGAAGTTTTCCATGGACAAAATACAGGAGCACAAGAAGAATTTCGACCCTAACAATCCACGGGACCTCATCGACTGCTTCCTCATCAGACTCTACCAGGTAGGACAAACTTCATTCACAGAAGGTCCAGTCCTGGAGAGAGAGAGAGCTGAATGTAGATATGTATGTATGTAGGTAGGTAGATCACTTTATTAATCCCAGAGGGAAACTCGTGTGTTACAGTAAGTAAGTCAAACAAAAAGTTAATGCAATCTTCTACAACAGCTTCAGGCAACCTGCTGATTATACATGCGGTTAAGGATTACAATGAACTAAACTACAACCCCAAATCAGAAATATTTGGGATGGTTTGAAAATGCAAAACAATAAAAATATTTCTTACATTACCTTTGAGCATGGACCTAAGATATTTCATGTTTCATTTGCTAAATAAACATCCATTCCTGCATTTCAGGCCTGCAACACACTCCAAAAAAGTTGGTGCAGGGCAATTTAGGGCATAAATTAATAAACTTAAATAATAATGTGAATTTCAAACAGGTGATTGTAATCATGATTTGGTACAAAAGCAGTATCCACAAAAGCCTGAGTCTTGTTGGGCAAAGTTGGGCAGAGGATCTCCAGTTTATCAACAAATGTGTGAGATAATGAAAATCAAAGAAACACTGGAAGGGATTTACATATTTCTCCCTGTACGGCATTAAACGATTTGAGGAATCTGGATTAATTTTCAGTGCATATAGAGCAAGGGCAAGCCTAAACTTAAGATGTGTCAGACGTATTACTTTATCAAACCTTTAATCAAGCCAGCCCAAACGTTTTTTGGAATGTGTTTGCAGGCCTGAAATGCAGGAATGGATGTTTATAATCAGGTGAAAAGAAGTCGACCAGACGAAGCCTGAAATGTCTTGGGATTATACTGTCTGCAATTAAATAATAATGATTTTTTTCCAAGTCTGCATTTTCCACATGGTCCTACGTTTTTCTGATTTGGGGTTGTACAATCAGTAGCAGCTACACATTGTTAGGGCCTACACTTTGGCCGTTAGCGGCCAGTGTTGGTCCTTCTCAGCTGTGTCTGCTCTCCCGGGTCCTAGCATCTGGCGCCATGGCAAACCGTGATTACACTCGTCTCTGACACTAGGGTTCGGGGGTTCTATTCCCAGGTCCTGCATTAACTGAAGGCTTGGTGATTATTTATTACCGTTTATCATTTATCATCATTTATTTTGGTTCACTAATTCCATCTGGAGCTAACTGCACTTGGGTCCTAACTCTCAATAAAATAATATATTATTTAAAAGAAACATTTGTGATTATTTTCTTCTTTAACGGTTCGCCAGCCCTCAGCGTCATGGCGTACCGTAACAACACACACACTTACATTTGCAGCATTTAGCAGACACCCTTATCCAGAGCGACTTACAATTGATCCAGTCTTACAATCCAAGCAATGGTGGGTTAAGGGCCTTGCTCAAGGACCCAACAGTGGCAGCTTAGCAGAGGTGGGATTTGAACCCTGGACCTTTTGGTCCATAGTCCATTACTTTACCTACTAGGCTTCCACAGTCCCCCAGTGACACACCTGTATGGTGGATGGACAAAATAAAGGAAACACCTGGATTCTCCTCAACATCTTTTCAGGAAAACCCTTAAATTTGACTGCTTAAAAAGAAAACTGTTCTGCGTTTCCAACAGGAGAAGGACAATCCCAACACAGAGTTCCACTACGAAAATATGGTAGGCACTGTCCAGACTTTATTCTTGGCCGGAACGGAGACCACCAGCACTACTATCAGATATGCTCTGATGTTACTGATCAAGCATCCCGAAATACAAGGTAAGAGAACGTAGAGCCAAAAATATACACAACAACTACAAAACGACACTATCTGGACTTTGTGACACTTAGATTTGGCTATTAGGCCATTAAAATCAGAGGCTGTGCTGAGGGAACAAGCACTTATTACTAAACATAGCCATATTTAAGCAAAGGTTCTGGCGTTTGGAAGTGACACATTGGTTATTATTAACTATGTAAAAAACCCTTCATGAAAAGGTGAGACAGCAGTCGCTGAGAGACTCCATCACCTTTTTAACTCATGAAGACTTTAAAAATGGCCTCATTTGTTCTCATTACACACTGCAAACGCCCTCATATCTTAGAGAACAGTACCGCTCGGTCACCACTAATTAATGATGTTGCAGCACAGAAGTCAGTTTCAGTTCTTCGCAGATCGCATGCAGAAGGAGATCGATGAAGTAATCGGACGGGAGAGGAGCCCTTCCATGGAGGACATCAAGTCTCTCCCGTTCACAGATGCAGTGATCCACGAAGTGCAGCGCTACGTGGATCTCGCGCCACTCAACGTTCCACATTACGCCTTGCACGACATTAAATTCAAGGGCTACACAATTCCCAAGGTATGGTAACAAACAAACCACAGCCATGGCCAAAATTCTGGGGTTAAGAGTGATCTTCTAAAAATAACAAATCAGCACTTTGATTAATATTCCACTGGATCCACAGGACACGTGATCCTTCCACTGCTTCACTCTGTGTTGAGGGATGAGGGACACTGGGAGAAACCCTGGAGTTTTTACCCCAAACATTTCCTTGATGCAAACGGAAACTTTAAGAACAACCCAGCCTTCCTGGCCTTTTCTGCAGGTACATGCTGTTATTATACCTGATATACCCATGCACGTTAATCGGCTATCGATCTGAAATGCTGTGAGTTTATGGGTGTGATCCAAAACCAATTTAGCTCAGGACAGTTTCACAAAACCAAAGGCAGACATGGGTGGGATTTCAAAAAGTCGACAGTACTAAACAATTTTCAGTACTTGGAAAGCCTTGTTTGGTTTGCATTGTCAAAACCAATAGTTAAAAATGAATTCCTCGAATAAATCGACTATTATATCATGGCTGAACGTTGCAGATGCCAGGAGCAATGAACCCAAACTGGTAAATCAAACACACCAGCTGAATGCATTGAAGAGGAAGTTGATTAATCGTCCGCCCTTGCAACATCCGATGCTATTTTATAGGAGGCACGGCTAGGTAAAAGTTCTGAAAAAGCACTACTAGATGGTATGACCACAGGTTAAGTTTGGGATTCACCTATAGTAGAACAGAGGAAGAACCAAGACCACAATGGTTTGGGTTCTGTTTGATTCTAATAAGTATTATTTCCAGAATCCAGTACAGACTGTACGTAGCACCACCGTTCCTTACAGTATTCTAGATCTAGGACTCGGTAGGGAAAGACATTTAGAAATGGCGAAACCTTTGATTTTTATAATGCACACTTGAGCCTGTTTTTCAGCCAATGGGTTTAACGGGTTATTATAGGTGATTATACATTATTATAAGCTCTACCTGATAAATACAGGACAAATGTTATGATGGTTTGAAAGTCAAACTGTACAAGTTGTGATTTTTGATTTGTTCATTCAATCAGGAATATTGCACGTTAAACCTGCTTAACAAGCTCCTGATGTTATACCGTGCATATTATTCATTTCTACAAAGGCTATTACAGACATTAACACAATCTGAACTGCTGAGCTCCTTACGGGAGGCAACGGCAAATACCCGTGTACAGAACCATTCGAGACAACTATAACCATAACTGCCACCTAATCCGTATAAAGTACTAGATCTGTGTTTGCCTCCTGCAGGTAAACGAATCTGCGTGGGTGAATCCCTGAGTCGGATGGAGCTCTTTGTGTTCATCGTGGCTCTGCTGCAACACTTCACCTTTACCTGCCCGGACGGACCGCAAAGCATCGACTCCAGTCCTGATATGAGTGGCTTTGCCAACCTGCCTCGCAGCTATCAGCTCATTGCCACCCCCCGCTGACCGAGCACAGTACTGGCAGGCTAACGGGTTTGTCTGTACTGAGTTGAACGCAAAGCGTTACACAAAGAGTTCAAATGTTCAGATAATAATGATCGTAAGTATGGTAAGAACTGAAGAGCGAATGAATCGGTGCAAAAGTCTGCACTCCTCGTGAACACTTTATATGTTTATAAGTAATTCCATTCTCAAATCAACATCTCTACATGTACGCACAGCCGCACCTGATTCTGCTTCATAAGCTACTGATTATGGGATCACCTGAACCAGATCTTATTTTCTGAGCAAAAGTACAAGACAAGCTGTGATTGAAATATTGATTTCCGAGCTTTCCGAAGTTAAACGTTAGTAGGTCTACTGTTTGTTGAACAATGAATATAAACTTGAGTTCTTTGTATTATTAATTGTATTATTATCGAGGTCTGAAACCAATGCATTGTTATTTTGGCTAGTTGTCTTTTAAAGGGAATAAACGCCCTTGTCATTGCTGGAAATAAATATGTATATGAAAAAATGTCTCGCAGAATCAGAGACAGAACTTTATCAGGCCATACATATCATTTCATTCATTCGTTCATTATTTTATCCTCTTATCCTAGTCAGTGTCGCGAGAGAGCCGGTGCCTAGCCGGCGACATGGGGTAATCCATCGACACACAATCCATCGTAGGGCACATACACTCACACACATACATAATCACACTCTAATGGGCAGTTTGGAAACACCAATTAACCTAATAAAAAGGTCTTTGGAATGTGGGAGAAAACCGGAGTACCTGGAGAAAGCCCACACAAACACGGGGAGAACATGCAAACTCCACACAGGTGGAGCCTAGGGTCAGGATCAAACCAGGAATCTTGGAGCTGTGAGGCCATGGTACCAACCATTGCTGCCCCATATATATATATATATAAAATTTAAAATTGATTAAATGTTACTACATTTAAGCTTATAACCCATACCTGTTGCGATAAATAATGTAGTGTTAATGGTTTGTTTTAACACCTACCTGACTGCATTTGGAAAACCTTTCTGAAAGCGAACAGCACATATTACTCAACATTAAATGAACATTTGTAGCTCTTTCTAAATACACACAACAGGATTCATTCATAATCAATTGGTGTGTTTAATAAATGATCAATAAGCGTACTGTATAGTGTTTATTAATGGAGAAATCTCTGCGACCAAGTCTTTAGGCTTAACAGCAAACTTGCAGAGATGTCCTGATATAAATATTAGTATTAACGGAACAGCTACCGATTGCTTTTGAGGAATACAGACACAAATGAAGTGAAAAATACAGACTATATTAATCTTGAAATTGATAACAAACCGTACAGAACACTTTCAACACCGAAGGGATCACTTTTATGCTTATATGACATGTGCACCTTAAAAATGTTTATTAGGGAATGAATGTAAAACAACAAGAAAAAGAAACACAGCTGGATGGTCACAGATTCTGGACACTCTCATCTCTGGTGAAGAGTCCCGAAAGCTTACTTGCAACATCTTCCAAAAACATTGGAGTTAGTATTTAGAGCTAGTAATGAGATAAAAAAAAAACTAAAGTTATGATGTGATTGCAAACAGGTGATTATAATCATGATTTGGTACAAAAGCAGCATCCAAACAAGGCTTTGAGGAGCAAAGGTGGGCAGAGGATCTCCAGTTTATCAATCAATGTGTAAGAAAATGACTGAAATTTTTAAAGACAATGTTCCTCAAAGAAAGATTGGAAGGGATTATCAGTGAAAGCTGATCATGTTGGGCTCATAGTGTCTGCAATACAGATTACAACATTATTAATATTAAACAACCCTCCCATTAAATGACATTATTTAAGAGAGAGACACTATGCACACACACTTGAGACTGTCAGTAGTTTCTGTCTGCTCAGGCATGTTATAGAACACAGTAAACTGATACAGCTGTGACATACCAGACTCTAGAGGCAGTCAATCCACATGCGGTTATGTCTCGCTACAAACAGTTCCAAAAAGCACTGTAAGGAGAGCAGGCAGGGGTTAAACAATCTAGCAGAGAGCAGCATTACTTTTAGCAACAATCACTTTTAGTTTTTGTTTCTGTCAGTTACAGTATGTACAGACATTACAGTGCTTAACAGTAAAGCATCATACCTCCTCAGAAAAGGTTTTAACAGGTGTACCTAATAAAGTGTGAACAGTCTTAAAGGAATACTATAAGTACAAATTCAAAGCAGAATAAATACTGCTATAAGAAATGCTGGTTATATTGTACAGTTTGTGCAACATAGCCTTCAAATGTTAGGTCTATACATCATATTGTGTCTGCTCTTCACCCCAGACAGCCCCAGAGTGCTAAGAGTATCCACCTTTCCCCTACCTCTCACTTTTTTGTTTAGTGTGTGTGTGGCAGAGAATGGGCTGAGATTTGCAGGTGTTCTGTAAAACGAGATCAATGAATTAAAATATAATCACCCAGTTTATTGGGTGCACCTGTGCAACCGGTCATTAACGCAAACATCTCATCAGCCGATTGCATCACACATCCTAGTCTTAAACTAAATTACCCCGAACGGTCATGCAAGTTCGTTAATGACAGACTTTATATCCCCACTATGACCTTTCCTACGAGTTACGAAAGAACAACAACAACACTGCTCCAGCTGAACTCTTCAGTAAATAATGTAAAACAATGTCTTTATATGATTCACCAAACACGCTCGGCTTTGGCTCTCCAGGAGCAGAGTCATTCCGATTAATCAGAGGCGTCCAGCATGTTCCATAAAACCTTAATTTTCTGATTGATATTAGATTCTTGGCACTTCTAAAACAGCTCCAACCAGGCAAAGCTTTCACAAAATTAACTAACACCCTTGTTGCGTAACTGCGTGCAAACTCTCAACCTCGTTCCTTATCTGTGTTATATGGATTTAACTTTTTACCCATAATTTTATTGGCTTCACCTCGGTTCTTGTTAAACCACCCCTCCTTTTTCTACACCCTCCCATGCACCCCACAAGCCCTTTGGGACAGATATATAATGAGCACAAACGTGCGTCTGAATCGGTTTGTTGAGAGCAGTCATGGACATCTCCAGCACGTTCCTTTTGCTGATCTTAGTGGTGACTCTGTTACTGGTGGTCAGATGGAGGAATAAGGCTGAGAATCTTCCTCTAGGACCTGCAGCTCTGCCTTTACTGGGCAATATTCTTACCATGGACAAACGTGCACCTTTTAAAAGCTTTATGGAGGTAAGAAGGGAACGGTGTGCATTGTTACACCCCCTTAAACTCTAGCCATGGTTTTATTTTTGTACAGGTAACTGATTAATCCGGTTTGCTAAAATAATCCAAACTATAACCTACGACCAATGATGACTTATGATCTACACCGTGTCTAATGTAATCTGATAACTCAGTGGCTCTGGCCATAACCTGTTCTGGTTATACTGGTAAAACCTGTCCGTTTCAGTGGAGTAAGACGTACGGACCGGTGATGACGGTGTATTTAGGACCCCAGAGATCGGTGGTCCTGGTGGGATATGACGCTGTGAAGGAAGCTCTCATCGATCAGGCAGACGATTTTGCGGGCAGAGCCCCTGTCGCTTTCATTCAAAGGGTTGTGAAAGGATATGGTAATGCCATTCAGCTTCATTATTAAACACACTGATGTTCTTAATTACAACAGAGACGTCTATAAGCTGAAATTTACAAGCCCCAAACACAGCGTAACTCTCTCTCTCTCTATATCTCAGGCGTTGCTATAAGTAACGGAGAGTGCTGGCGTCAGCTCAGGAGGTTCACGCTGACCACGCTGAGAGATTTCGGAATGGGGCGCAGAAGAATGGAGGAGTGGATTCGAGAAGAGAGCAGACACCTGCTGGAGAGCTTCCACAAAACCAAATGTGAGCGCCATCGTCTCCACATTCATTCGAACATTTGTTCGGTACTCGTCATTTTCAGTTCTTAACAAACCTTCTGAAGCTATTTATCAAGAACCGAGGTACCACTGGACAGTGGTGCTTGAAAGTTTGTGAACCCTTTAGAATGTTCTATATTTCTGAATGAATATGACCTAAAACAACATCAGATTTTCACACAACTGCTAAAAGTAGATGAAAAGAACCAAGTTAAACAAATGAGACAAAAATATTACACGTGGCCATTTATTTCTTGAGGAAAATGATCCAATGTTACATATTAGTGAGTGGCAAAAGTATGTGAACCTCTAGGATTAGCAGCTAAATTGAAGGTGAAATTAGAGACAGGTGTTTCCAATCAATGGGATGACTATCAGGTGTGAGTGGGCATCTTGTTTTATTTAAAGAACAGAGATCTATCAAAGTCTGCTCTTCACAACACGTTTGTGGAAGTGTATCACGGCACGAACAAAGAAGATTTCTGAGGACCTCAGAAAAAGAGCTGTTGATGCTCATCAGGTTGGAAAAGGTTACAAAACCATCTCTAAAGAGTTTGGACTCCACCAAACCACAGTCAGACAGATTGTGTACAAATGGAGGAAATTCAAGACCATTGTTACCCTCCCCAGGAGTGGTCGACCAACAAAGATCACTCCAAGAGCAAGGCGTGTAATAGTTGGAGAGGTCACAAAGGATCCCAGGGTAACTTCTAAGCAACTGAAGGCCTCTCTGACATTGGCTAATGTTAATGTTCATGAGTCCACCACCAGAAGAACACTGAACAACCATGGTGTGCATGGCAGGGCTGTAAGGAGAAAGCCACTGCTCTCCAATAAGAACATTGCTGCTCGTCTGCAGTTTTCTAAAGATCATGTGGATGAGCCAGAAGACTATTGGAAGAATGTTTTGTGGACGGATGAGACCAAAATGGAACTTTTTGGTTTAAAAGAAAAGCATTATGCTTGGAGAAAGGAAAACACTGCATTCCAGCATAAGAACCTTATCCCATCTGTGAAACATGGTGGTATTAGTATCATGGTTTGGGCCTGTTTTGCTGCATCTGGGCGCCTTGCCTTCATTGATGGAACAATGAATTCTGAATGATATCAGAGAATTCTAAAGGAAAATGTCAGGACATCTGTCAATGAGCTAAATCTCAAGAGAAGGTGGGTCATGCAGCAAGACCACGCCCCTAAGCACACTACCAAAGAAGAATAAAGTTCATGTTTTGGAATGGCCAAGTCAAAGTCCTGACAATGTCAAAGTCAAAATATGAGCAGTTAAAATGAGGAAACCTACCAACACATCCCACAGCTGAAGCTGTTCTGTACAAAGGAATGGGCTAAAATTCATTCAAGCTGGTGTGCAGGACTGATCAACAGCTATAGGAAAGGTTTAGTTGCAGTTATTGCTGCACAAGGGGGTCACACCAGATACTGAAAGCAAAGGGTCACATACTTTTGCTACTGACTAATTGTTTTAACTGGGTTCTCTTTATCTACTTTTAAGATTTGTGTGAAAATCTGATGATGTTTTAGGTCATATTTATGCAAAAATACAGAACATTTCTGGAAGTTTTCCATGGACAAAATACAAGAGCACAAGGAGAATTTCGACCCTTACAATCCACGGGACCTCATCGACTGCTTCCTCATCAGACTCTACCAGGTAGGACAAACTTCATCCACAGACGGTCCAGTCCTGGAGTGAGAGAGCTGAATGCAGTTAATGCAGTTGTGTTTTATCTTCTACAACAGCTTCAGACAGCCTGCTGATTATAAATGCAGTTAAGTAAGAAATTACAATGAACTAAACTACATCCCCAAATCAGAAATAGTTGGGATGGTTTGGAAATGCAAATAAATAAAAATATTTATTCCATTACCTTTTAGCATCAACCTGAGATATTTCATGTTTTATTTGCTAAATAAACATCCATTGCTGTATTTCAGGCATATGTATATAAGGGGCGTATGTATATAAGCTCTGTATTTTCCCCAGTCGCATCGCGAGAGCATTGTTTCATTCTTTGGATGAACTACGGTCTCTTTTATCCCATGCTTATTCCTTAGCCTATGCTATGCGATGCTGTGCGATGCTATGTGATGCTATACTACGCTAGAGCTTCTGACTTTCAAGCCACGCCACGCCAAGTAATCCGGTGGGATTGATCTTACCTCTGAGTTGTTTTTGAGAACTGTTGGTTTTTGTTGCTACTGATTTTGGACTGTGAGTGCTTTGGGTTTGGACTCAAGCCATGTACCGTTAGCCTAGCTGCAGCTAAGGTCATTTTCTTTGTGTTTTTGTTCAACTGGGACCTGCGATGTCGTCTGCCTATATCCTTGCCTCCATAACAGAATGCTCCCGCCAGAAGAGCAGACAGCAGGTCTCAGCCTTCCCCGCGACCGACGCTCCAAGGGTCATCGGGGAACTCATGCTGGTGCCAGTACGTGCTGGTGCCAGGATGATCTCCCCCGGAGATCATCCAGAGGACCTTCCTCACTCTGGGAACCCTCCAGGACATGCCCTTGCCCCTTGATGACGTCTCCAGGGAGGCGTCCCTCGCTGAGGACGCTCGGCGTGCTGCAGCATTCACCAGGAAGCACCTGTGCGCCTCTTCACACAGCGAGGAGACCAACGACGAAATTCTGGACTACGCTCCAAGGGTCACGCCGCCTTTGGAGGACGTCACTTGCCCCAAGCCGCCAACCCAGGTAGCCCTGCCGGCCAACTCTGTCTCCGTGGGTAGGTGTAGTTTTCCCGCTCCTACTCAGCAGGTTACTTTATCGGTTAGTTCCATTTCTGAGCCATTAGCAGTGCTTAACTCGGTTGTTGAGCTGCTAACCGCCGTGTCTGCACCGCTTAGCCCCGATACCGAGCCACCAGAAGCACTTAGCTCGGTTGTTGAGCCGCTAACCGCCATGTTTGCACCGCTTAGCCCCGCTTCCATGCCATTAGAAGCGTTTAACTCGGCTATTGAACCGCTAGCCATCTTGTCCTCATCGGTTAGCCCCGTTTCCGAGTCATTTTTGTTTTGTAGTCCAGTATGTGATCCGCTGACCGCCATGTCCGTGCCGTTTAGCCCCCTTCCGAACCGTCAGTAATGCATAGCTCAGTTGATGAGCCGCTAACCGCATGGTCCTCGCAGTTTAGCCCCGTTTCCGAGTCAATAGCCACTCTTAACTCAGTAGGAGAGCCTGTATCCCAGCATCTGAACAAATTATCCCAGCTTCTGAGTTGTTGAGTCCTTCCAACTCAGTAGATGAGCCGCTGACTGCCTGTAACCCGGCACCTGAGCGGATTATGAGTCTCGGTAATGACCCACTAGCACCTGTTAACCCTGCGTTAAAGCACGTCAGCCCCGTCTCTGGGCACTCCGCGTCTTCTAGCTCTGTCAATGAGCTGTTAGCATCGTGTAACCCGGTGTCTGGGCACGCTAGCCCCGTTGCTGAGCTCGCCGCGCAGTTCCGCCCTGTAGATGTGCCGCTTGTGCCACGTGATGCGTTATCTGGTCATGCTAGCCTCGTTTCCGAGCTCGCTAAACCACTTTGCTCTGTAGTGGTGCCGCTCGGATCCTGTAACTTGTTTTCTTGCCACGTTGGCTTAGTGTCCGAGCACGCATGTCCCGGTTCCAAGTTGGTCGTGTTGCCTCGCCCCATAGCTGCGCCGGTTTGTAGTCTGTCCATGGTCACTGGACCTCCTGGGTTCGGAGCTGAGCATGTCACGACGACATCAGCTCCTGTGCAAGCTTCAAAGTTGGCAGCTATTGGGGCAGCACCGATGACATCAGCTCCTGGACCAACAGCAAAGTCATCAGTTCCTGTATCAGCGCCAAGGTCATCTGTCACGGGAGACACCACGTCAAGTCAAGTCAAGTTATCCCGGGAAGTATCAAGTCAAGTTGGGCCGTCCCAGGGGCCTTCAACTCAAGTCAGGCCATTGTGGGGGCCGTCATGCCAAGCCAAGTCATCCCGGGAGTTATCAAGTCAAGTCAGACCATCATAAAGGCATTCAAGCCTAGTCAGGCCATCACAGGGGCCATCCTGGCCGTCATGCCAACTCAAGCCTTCACGGCCGTTGTGCCAAGTCAAACCGTCGTGCCAAGTCAAGCCGTCCCGTCCGTCATGCCAAGTCGAGCCGTCCCAGCCGTCATGCCAGGTCAAGTCGTCCCGGCCATCATGCCAAGTCAAGCCGTCCCGGCCGCCATGCCAAGTCAAGTCGCCCCAGGAGTAATCAAGTCAAGTCAGACCATCATAGAGGCATTCATGCCTAGTCAGGCCATCACAGGGGCCATCATGCCAAGTCAAGTTGCCCCAGGAGTAATCAAGCCAGTCAGCAGAACCATCATAGAGGCATTCATGCCTAGTCAGGCCATCACAGGGGCCTTTCATGTCAAGTCAAGAAGCCATCCTGGCCTCTGCCAACCTCAAACAGTCATGCCAAGTAAAGCCTCCTGGCCGCCATGCAAGTCGATTCGTCCCGGCCCGTCCATGCCAGGTCAAGTCGTCCCGGCCGTCTGCCAGGTCAAGTCGTCCCGGCCGCATGGCCAGGTCAAGTCCCGTCCCGGCCGTCATGCCCAGTCAAGTCGTCCCTGCCGTTCATGCCAGGTCAAGTCGTTCCCCGGCCGTCCATGCCAGGTCAAGTCGTCCCGGCGTCATGCCAGGTCAAGTCGTCCGCCGTCAATGCCAGGTCAAGTTCGTCCCCCGGCCGTCATGCCAGGTCCAAGCATCCTTGCCGGTCATGCCAGGTCAGTCGTCCCGGCCGTCATGCCAGATCAGTCCGGATCCCGGCCGTCCATGCCAAGTCAAGTCGTCCCGGCCGTCATGCCAATTTCCAGTCGTCCTGACGTCATGCCAGTCCAGTCATCCGGCGCATCCAAAACAAAAAAAAAAAAAGTTTTTTTGTTTTTAAGGGTGGGGGTTGGTAGGGTTTTGGGGTTGGGGTTGGGGTGGATCTTCCCCCCCCCCCCCCCCCCCCCCACCCCCCCCCCCCCCCCAACATCACCCCCCCACCCGCCCCCCCGTCCACCACCCCCCCGGCCCCGACACACCCCCCCCCACACCCCCCCCCCCCCCGCCTCCCCCCCCCCCCCCCCCCCCCCCCACCCCCCCCGCCCCCCCCACACCACCCCCCCCCCCCCCCCCCCCCACCCCGCGCCCCCCCCCCCGACCCCCCCCCCCCACCCCCACCCCCCACCGCACCCTCGCCCGCCCCCCCCCCCCCCCCCCCCCCCGCACCCCCCCCCGCGCCCCCCCCCCCGACCCCCACGCGCCCCCCCCCCCGGCCGCCCCCCCGCCCCCGCCCCCCCCCCCCCCGCCCCACGAAATCCCCCCCCCACCGGACCCCACCCCGCCCCCCCCCCCCCCCCCCCCCCCCCCCCCCCCCTCCCCCCCCCCCCGCCCCCCCCCATACCCTTCCCACGCAGGCCCACCCCCCCCCCCCCCCCCCCCCCGCCCAGGCCCCCCCCCCCCCCCCCACCCTCCCCACCCCACCCCCCCCCCACCCCCCCACCCGCCACCCCCCCGCCCCCCCCCCCCCCCCGCCGGTGTCCCCCCCCCCACCCCGCCACCCGCCCCCCCCCCCCCCCCAAGCCCCCCCCCACACCCTCCCCCCCCCCCCCCCCCCCGGCCCGGCCCCCCCCAACCCCCCCCCCCCCCCCCCCCCCCCCCCCCCGCCCCCCCGCCCCCCCCCCCCCCCCCCCCCCCACCCCCCCCCCCCCCCCCCCCCCCCCCCCCCGACCGCCCCCCCCAAGCATAGAAAGAGTAGAAGAGGGGAAAGGAGAAGGAAGGGCAGAAAGCAAAAGAGTCCCCCCTCCCCCCCCCGCCCCCCCCCCCCTCCCCCCCCGGGCCGCGCCCCAAACCCCCCACACCCACCCCACCCCCGCCCCCCACCCCCCCCAGCGGCCCCCCCCCCGCCCCCCCCCGCCCCCCTCCCCCAGGGGGATGGAGGAGTAGGAGATGAGAGGAATGGTAAGAGAAAAGAGAAAAATCCATTCCCGTCATCCGGCCATCAATGCCAAGTGCAAGTCATCCCGCTGCCATTCCAAGTCCGCCCCGGAGTAATCAATCAAGTCAGACCATCATAAGGGCATTCAGCCTAGTCAGGCCATCACAAGGGGCCATCATGCCAAGTCCATTGCCCCGGAGAATCAAGTTTAGTCAGGCCATCATAGAGGCCGTCATGCCTGGTCAGGCCATCACAGAGGCCGTCATGTCAAGGCAAGCCGTCCCGGCCGTCATGCCAACTCAAGCTGTCACGGCCGTCGTGCCAAGTCAAACCGTCGTGTCAAGTCAAGCCGTCATGTTTAGTCAAGCCGTCATGCCGAGTCAAGCTGTCCCGGCCGTCATGCCGAGTCAAGCCGTCCCGGCCGCCATGCTAAGTCAAGTAGTACCGGGTATTATCGAGTCAAGCCAGGCTGTCCTGGGGGCTGTCAAGCCAAGTCAGGCCGTCCCGGGGGCCGTCAAGCCAAGTCAGGCCTCCCAAGAGGCCGTCAAGTCAAGCCAGGTCAACCCGGGGGCCCTCAAGCCAAGTCAGGCCGCCCCGGCGGCCGTCAAGTCAAGAGAGGCCACTCAGGAGGCCATCAAGTCTAGAGGGGCCTTCCAGGAGGCTGTCAAGCAAAGAAAGGCCTTCCTGATGGCCGTCAAGTTTCCTGAGGCTGCCCAGAGGGCCGTCAAGCCCTGCGAGGCCATACAGGAGGTCGCCAAGCCCAGCGTGGCCATACAGGATGTCGTCAAGTCCAGTGAGGCCGTACAGGAGGCCGTCACGTCTCCAGTGGCCTCCCAGAAGGTTGTCAAGTCTCCAGAGGCTTTCGAAGAGACCTTCCGTTCCTGAGAGGCCTTCGAGGAGGCCGTCTGTTCCAGACGGGGCCTGCCAGAGGTCCCGTGTGCCAGAGGGGGCCTTCCTGAGGTCTCGTGTACTAGTAGGGCCTCCCCAGAGGCCTGCAGTTCCAGCGAGATCGTCCAGTAGACCCAGTCAAGGTTTGCAATCGTCCGCTCCCTGGACCTCAGAGGGACCCATCGGTCCAGCGACCATGCTTAGTCCTTAGCCTATGCTATGCGATGCCATGCTATGCTAGCGCTTCTGACTTTCAAGCCACGCCACGCCATGCCACGTAATCCGGTGGGATTGTTTTTGAGAACTGTTGCTACTGATTTTGGACTGTGAGTGCTTTGGTTGTAGACTCAAGCCACGTACCGTTAGCCTAGCTGCGGCTACAGTCGTTTTCTTTGTGTTTTTGTTTGACTATCATGCCAGGTTTGAGTTGCTGTTTATTCCCATTATTTTGTGAATTGTGTAAGTTGTTTTCTCGGCTCTCATGCCAGGTTTTGTTTCTTGTATATCATTCTGAGTTAGCCCTGTTCTTGTTTCTTTGGGTATTTTTATATTTTTGTGTGGATTAAATAAAATGATTTATTTTTGCCCAACTGGGACCTGCGATCTCGTCTGCCTATGTCCTCGCCTCCGTAATAGAAACTGTTATATGTTTCCAACAGGAGAAGGACAATCCCAACACAGAGTTCCACTACGAAAATATGGTAGGCACTGTCCACACTTTATTCTTGGCTGGAACGGAGACCACCAGCACTACTATAGATATGCTCTGATGTTACTGATCGAGCATCCCGAAATACAAGGTAAGAGAACGTAGCAAAGCCGAAAATATACACAACAACTACAAAACTACACTATCTGGACTTTGTGCAACTCAGATTTGGCACTTAGGCCATTAAAATCAGAGGCTGTGTTGAGGGAACAAGCACTTATTACTAAACATAGTCATATTTAAGCCAAGATTCTGGCGTTTGGAAGTGACACAATGGTTATTATTAACTATGTAAAAAACCCTTCATGAAAAGCTGAGACTGCAGTCGCTGAGAGACTCCATCACCTTTTTAACTCATGAAAACTTTAAAAATGGCCTCATTTGTTCTCATTACACACTGCAAACGCCCTCATATCTTAGAGAACAGTACCGCTCGGTCACCACTAATTAATGATGTTGCAGCACAGAAGTCAGTTTCAGTTCTTCGCAGATCGCATGCAGAAGGAGATCGATGAAGTAATCGGATGGGAAAGGAGCCCTTCCATGGAGGATGTCAAGTCCCTCCCGTTCACAGATGCAGTGATCCACGAGGTGCAACGCTACGTGGATCTCGCGCCACTCAACTTTCCACTTTACGCCTTGCATGACATTAAATTCAGAGGCTACACAATTCCCAAGGTATGGTAACAAACAAACCACAGCCATGGCCAAAATTCTGGGGTTAAGAGTTATCTTCTAAAGATAACAAATTAGCACTTTGATTAATATTCCACTGGATCCGCAGGACACGGTGATCCTTCCACTGCTTCACTCTGTTCTGAAGGATGAGGGACACTGGGAGAAACCCTGGAGTTTCTACCCCAAACATTTCCTTGATGCAAACGGAAACTTAAAGAACAACCCAGCCTTCCTGGCCTTTTCTGCAGGTACATGCTGTTATAGTACCTGATATACCCATGCACGTTAACCGGGTATCGATTGAAATGCTGTGAGTTTATGGGTGTGATCCAAAACAAATTTAGCTCAGGCCAATTTCACAAAACCAAAGGCAGACATGGGTGGGATTTCATAAAGTCGACAGTATTAAACAATTTTCAGTACTTGGAAGGCCTTGTTTGGTTTGCATTGTTAAAAACAATAGTTAAAAATTCCTCGAATAAATTTATTATTATATCATGGCTGAACGTTGCAGATGAGCCCAAACTGGTTAATCAAACACACCAGCTGAATGCATTGAAGAGGAAGTTGATTAATCGTCCGCCCGTGCAACGTCCGATGCTATTTTATAGGAGGCACGGCTAGGTAAAAGTTCCGAAAAAGCACTACGAGATTGTACGACGCAAGGTTAAGTTTGGGATTCACCTATAGTAGAACAGAGAAAGAACCAAGACCACAATGGTTTGGGTTCTGTTTGATTCTAATAAGTATTATTTCCAGAATCCAGCTTCTGCAGTACAGTCTGTACATAGCACCACATACCTTACAGTATTCTGGATCTAGGACTCGGTAGGGAAAGATATTTAGAAATGGCGAAACCTTTGATTTTTATAATGCACACTTGAGCCTGTTATTCAGCCAATGGGTTTAAACGGGTTATTATAGGTGATTTATACATTATTATAAGCTCTTACCCGATAAATACAGGACAAATGTTATGATGGTTTGAGAGTCTAAAACTGTACAAGTTGTGATTTTTGATTCGTTCATTCAATCAGGAATATTGCATGTTAAACCTGCTTAACAAGCTCCTGATGTTATACCGTGCATATTATTCATTTCTACAAAGGTTATTACATTAACATTAACACAATCTGAACTGCTGAGCTCCTTAAGTAGTGGCAAATACCTTGTTCAGAACCATTCGAGACAACTATAACCATAACTGCCACCTAATCCGTATAAAGTACTAGATCTGGTTTTGCCTCCTGCAGGTAAGCGAATCTGCGTGGGTGAATCCCTGAGTCGGATGGAGCTCTTTGTGTTCATCGTGGCTCTGCTGCAACACTTCACCTTTACCTGTCCGGGCGGACCGCAAAGCATCGACTCCAGTCCTCAGACTAGTGGCTTTACCAACCTGCCTCGCAACTATCAGCTCATTGCCACCCCCCGCTGACCGAGCACGGTACTGCAGGCTAACGGGTCTGTCTGTACTGAGTTAAACACAAAGGCTTACACAATAGAGTTCAAATGTTCAGATAATTAATGATCGTAAGTATGGTAAGAACTGAAGAACGAATGAATCGGTGCAAAACTCTGCGCTCCTCGTGAACACTATATGTTTATAAGTAAACATACTTACAAAATCAACATCTGTACATGTACGCACAGACGCACCTGATTCTGCTTCATGAGCCACTGATTAGGGGATCACCGGAACCAGATCTTAATTACCGAGCAAAAGTACAAGACAAGCTGTGATTGAAATGTTGATTTCCGAGCTTTCCAAAGTTAAACGTTAGTAGGCCTACTGTTTGTTGACCAATGAATATAAACTTTAGTTCTTTGTATTATTAATCGAGGTCTGAAAGCAATGCATTTTTATTATTTTGACTAATTGTCTTTTACAGGGAATAAACGCCCTTGTCATTGCTGAAAATAAATATGTATAAGAAAAAAATGTTTCAAAACATTTCACTCAAACACATACAGAATCTACGAATAGTAAAACCATGGATTTGGTACAAAAGTAGCATCCAAAAGTACAAAAGACAATGTTCCTCAAAGAAAGATAGGAAAGGATTATCATTGAAACCTGACAAGCTTGGATTAGTAGTGACTGCAATATAGATTACAATAATATTGCTATTTTTTACTATTATTACTTTTAAACAAACCTCTCCATTAAATGACATTTTTTAACAGAAAGAGTGAAACTATGCAGTGGGGAAATGTATTTTTTGTATATATATATATATATATATATAAAGAACAATGTATATCCACCTGTGTCGGATACAGTTCCACAAAGCACTGTAATGAGAACAAGCAGGGATTAAACACAATCTAGCAGAAAGCAGCATTACTTCATTACTTTTAGTAACAATCACTATAACAATCGCTATAAAGAAGACTGGTTGTATTGTACAGTTTGGGCAACGTCTCCTTCGGATGTTAGGACTATGCGTAATATTTTGTTTGCTTTTCAGCTCTGACAGCCCTCTCTCTCGTGTCTGTGTGTGTGTGTGTGTGTGTGTGTGAGTGTGAGTAGCGATCGAGGGGCGGAAGCCGCCTGCAAAGTTGTACAACGCAACACCTGTCACGCCTGGCTAGTCTCTTAAATAGCCAGGAAAACATGTGTTGCGAATTTCCGGCAATCGCGTAACTTACAGTGGCTGTCAGAGATCCTACGGTGGAAAAATGAGCCGACGCCGCCCTCTAGCGTCGGTAGAAGATAGAACATCTAACAAAATCAAGTTCGTTAATGACAGACTGTGTGTCCTGACTATGACCTTTGATACGAGTTAGGAAAGAAAAACAAAACACTGTTCCAGCTGAATGCGTCGGTGTAGTAGAAAATATGCCTTTAAATGATCCACCAAACGCTCTAGGCTTTGGCTCTCCAGAAGCAGAGTCATGATGAAACAGCGGTGTTCAGCACACCTAATCTCAGTCTTTCTCAGTCTGTGTTTCACAAAGCCTTAGTTTTTCTGACTAATTTTTAGATTCTTAGCACTTCTAAAACAGCTCCAATCAGTCAAAGCTTTCACAAAATTGCCTACTTTTTTTGCATAACTGCGTGCAAACTCTCAGTCTCGTTCATTATCTGTGTTATATGGTTTTAACCTTTTGCCCATAATTTTGTTGACTTCACCTCTGTTTTGGTCAAACAGCCCTTCCTTTTTCTACACCCTCCCTTGCACTTAGCTGACCACACCAGAGATTTGGGACAGATATATAGTGCTCTGTGCTCAGACAGCTCTGTTTAGTCCTGTTATGACGAATCTTTTGTTCGCGAGGTCCTGAAGAAACAGTCGGACATCTAGGCGACTCTTGTTACAAACAATTTATTTAAAACACAAAGTGGTCTGTGAATATATCTTAGAGCTAAGCCGATCGGTTGCCCTTCTCTCCTGCAAGCAGACGAATAGAAAGCGAAAGAGAAAGAAAGAGAAAGAGACCGCTCGTCTCTGAGCGAATGCTTTTGTTTCCCAACTAGGCTCCTCCTTCACTACTGGTGGAGCCAATTAAATGTGCTAGAAAGTCCAGGCTCCGCCTCCCCCCTTAGGCAGGAATTTGAAGGTTGCCTAGCCAGGGACCCAGGGACCCAGGGACCCAGGGAGGCGCCATTTTGAACAAAGTTAAACGTGGTTAAAACTTCTCATATTGAATTTGCATTGAATTTGCGTTTATAAGTTCCGAAAACCCTAACAGTCCCATTTCCAGGCATAAAGCATCACTGTCACGTTCTGCTAGATCTGTACACGGACTTGCACGGACCGAGCGTAACGTCGCTGCATCTCTGACTGTATGATTTTAGGCAGCCCTCATAATCTCGCTTATCTGAAAGTACTACGCAGACCCGGTCACAGTGGTGCCCAGTAGGTGGATTGCACCACTGGAACGGCTCGTAGCCTTTCCTTCTGGAGTTGCAGGTAAAATTATACCTTAAATGTATACAATCTTTAATTGAAAAACATAATATTAATCCTTTCATACTCAAGCTAGATTTTTCTTCATTTTACAGGTGGTGTTGGGATAACCTGATGGTTAGTGGTTTGCAACAAAGTGGTTGCCATTGGACTTCATGCTTTTAGCTAATTCGGTTTTCGGGCCGCATGTTAAAGTGACTTCTTTACTTGATCTCATTGTGTTAAAGAGGCTTCTGGATGTTCTTAGTTACAGATTCTCTCAACCTTGTTTACTTAAAGTAAGAAGGCTTCATTGTTTTTTGAGTTTGCACAGCAAATAAAGTTCCGTTTCTTTTAAAATCGTAGTTCATAGGGTAAAACCTGCACACTGGTTTAAAGCGTCATTATTCCGTTGTGTTTGTGTACTGTCAGTGATGTGAAATACATCTGTAAACATTTCTTGAACTGTTTAAATGATCGTCTGCGACCAAGATTTCCTGTCAGTTTAAGGATAGCAGGTACAGAGCTGTATCCACCCCCTCTGAACTTTTTAAACTTTGTGTATTCGTACAATCTGGAATGAAAATGAATGCATCGACACACAATGGTCCATAATGTTGATGTGTGAATAAATTCAATACAGTTTTCATAACATTCACACTTAAGTCAAACTGCTGATCAAACATGATCTGTAGTTCTGGCAGAACCCACTGCCACCATAACTGATGGAATCGGTTCTCTCCCAAGTGTCACACAAACTGTGACATGATCTAAATATAATCTGAGGAAGTCAATAGCCTACACAAACATCACAAAGCCAAAGAAGCTTTTGAAACAAGTCCAGGACAAAATACAACGTCCCAGTTTAGTGAATTCCAAGTTGTAACGATACAAAATATGGAAAAGTTCAAAGAGGGGTGGTTTTTATGTTGACCTGTTTTGAATTTATTGTACTGTTCACAGCGAAACAAGACTGGAGAAAACTGTTTTGTATTTACTGAGTTGTGGACATGCCTGTTTACTTTGGATTTCCTTTTACATGTAAAGAATTGCAATCCATTTTCTAAATCTGGCTTTTTAAAAAAGAAAAAGGCATTTTCATTTAAGAATAAACCAAGATCCAGTATGAATCACTTTTAGTTTCTGTCAGTTACAGTATGTACATACATTACATGCATTACAGTGCTTAATAGTAAACCAGCATATCTCCTCTGATCGCTTTATATGTTTATATGTTTGTAAGTAATTCCATTCTCAAATCAACATCTCTACATGTACGCACAGACGCACCTGATTCTGCTTCATGAGCCACTGATTAGGGGATCACCTGAACCAGATCTTATTTACTGAGCAAAAGTACAAGACAAGCTGTGATTGAAATATTGATTTCCGAAGTTAAACATTAGTACTGTTTGTTGACCAATGAATATAAACTTGCGTTCTTTGTATTATTAATTGTATCTAAGGAGATTGCTGAAACTACTAAAATCGGTTTAAGAACTGTCCAACACATAAAAAGTGGAAGGACAGTGGGGAGACATCTTCGAGGAAGGAACGTGGTTGGAAAAAAATCATGAATGATCATGATCGGCGATCACTTAAACGTTTTGTGAAATCAAATCGTAGAAAAACAACAGTAGAACTCAGGGATATGTTTAATAGTGAAATGTGAAGGGAACTCAAAGGATTGGGACTTAACAGCTGTGCAGACTTAAGAAGATAACCTCTCAGTGAGGTCAACCAGCAAAAATGGCCTAGTGCCCACCGTAGAAGCCTGTGGGGGCAGTGCTATGATCTGGGTTTGCTGTAGTCAGTCAGGTCTAGGTTCAGAAATGTTATGTGCCCAAAGAGTGAGGTCAGCTGATACCTGAATATACTGAACCACCAGGTTATTCCATCAATGGAGTTTTTTCTTCCCCAATAGCACCGGCATATTCCAAGATGACGAAACCAGGATTCAACAGGATTCAATTTACATTATT
>JAJAGP010005552.1:0-31900 GCA_025084515.1 Ancistrus triradiatus
TCAAATGTACAGTAATACATACTGGATGTTACTACAGTTGATATAACCTTTAGCACAACAGAGAAAAGTATTATCCCTGGCAATTTCTGAAGTGAAATTTATTTTCAAAGTTGCTTTTGGTTGGTTGGGAGGTTGTGTTATTTAGGCACAGTAAACCACTTCTGACTAGACTATACCACTGCCTTCACCATACTTAACAGTAGGCACTATACAGTAGGCACTTTTCTAGCTATGCTGCTATAGCTAATGCTGCCGGAGTCTCATGCTGCACATGGCATCAGTGATTGCTAAAAGACTCTGTCCTCCTAATCACTAACTAACTACATTTTCTGTTTTCTCTCCAAGCTGTGTTCCGGTACCAGTTCCAGCCCCTCACATGATGTTCATGATGTTCATCCGCTTCAGCTCCACCCAAGTTGTGTACATCATCAGCTCCAGCCCCACTATACCCAGGCCACACCAGAGGGCAGTAACTCTTTCTCTCCTCCAGTTGGCTGGGGAGGAAGTGCCACAAAGGACTTTCCTGCCTCAAAATCCTAGAGTGACTATGTATCGGACTACATAATGCCAATGTGCATATTTTATATTATTTTATTTGAACTATCACTAAGAATTATTAGTTTAGATAAATTAGCTTCATTCTTACATTTATCATCTATGCCACCCAAGGACGATGGGTCCCTTTGTGAGGCTCGTCCTCCCAAGGTTTCTTCCTCATAATGCTTAGGGAGTTTTTCCTTTCCACTGTCGCCCTAGGCTTGCTCAATTTGGGATTGGCCCTAGATATTAGAAGATAATTATTATTATTAATATATTTTTATTTATACAATACATTTTTATTTATACAATATTTTTATTAAATATGCAGATTCTCTGAATGGACTCTTTCTCCAATTTGACTTAATAGATGCAATTATTTATGATGGCATATATGGTGGTGCTAATGTGTAGTGGTGAAGAAAAAGAAGCTCACAGGGGAGAAATGCAATGCTCCTCTTTGCAACTGCTGCACAGACAATTATACTGAGCATGCTGATTAGTTGATGTTCCTGAAGAAAAACATGCATATTTGTGGATGAACTGAAACATGTCCAGGTTTTATAAAACAAGCACAAAACAGGTTGGTTATGCTTGTTGAATAAATGTTCTTTTTGTATTCATTTATTTTGTTTTTTCCTGTAAACTTAACGTACACAGTTTAAAAAGAGTTCAGGCACAGCTGGTTTTTGCCTATAGACATTTTAACCCCAGAACTGTTCTTCTTTCTGGCTTTTAGCTATTTTACATTGGAATGGACAATTTGCAGTCAGTGCATGTGTGCTAATGTTTATGTTTCTTCCTATTGGTTATCATATTCTGCAAAACTGACATTAATTAATACATGATTCCTGCTATTTGCCTACTCAGTAATATTTTGTCTTAAGGGATTGTCTTACAATATATCAGGTATCACAGAATGGCATTATTGTGATATCATCATTACCGTGGGCATAATACCGTGATGATATTGTATCCTAAGGTACCCTGTAGTTCCCACTCCTAGTATCCAGTAACCAGTGTTTCAGTCAAAGTTCCAGTTGAATCTAGCAAACACCACTAAAATTTACTACCGGCAACTAACATTCACAAAACTAGAAATTCACTTGAGGGCAGGCAGACCCTGAACAAAGCATCAGCATTTGAACCCTGGTCCTGAGAAACTGCTGTTTTCTGCAGCTGGCTCTTACACTTGTACTGGCAGAGCTGATGGTGTAATTTTTCTAGAACCTGTAACTTCTGACATGTGGGTAAACATTGAGCCTTAATTTTACAAGAGAATGCCCTAATCCTAATATCAGTGGTGGACAGTAATGATCTACATTTACTCACTTACTGTACATTTTCAAGTATTTCTACTTTATTGGAGTATTCATTTGTGACTTCTTACTTTCACTGCACCACACTACACTGCATTATTGAAACACCTGTCATTGTTCATTGCTGTTGAGTGCAGAAAAAGTCAAAATAGCAGTGATGTTATGCTGCAAATCAAAGCTTTGAAGCACATGTTGAGGACACAGTGCACTCTCAGTTGTTGACACATGTTGTGTCCATTACTGATAACAACATAAAGCCTTGTTTAGGCATTGCTATATGGAAGAACAATTTCTTCATTTGGCTGGAAGTTTCAAGTCATTTACAAGAAGTCACAATACCTCATTCAACCTATGCATTATTGATAGTGGTGGTATTGCTACTGTCCGTATCATTCTGGAGCCTTGTTTTTAGTCTGTAGTTGGATTAAGATGGAGCCAGAAGGAAAAAGGTGCCTCCTAAATGTCATAAATGAAAATGTCCTTTTACAGGAATACTACACTCCGGTAAAAATAGTGCACTGAATGTCTCATTCGATGTGTGGGAAATGGGTCCCACAGCACATGTTAATGATGATCATTGAGAAGTGATTGCATTTCGGTGTGCCAAAGGCCATAGTGTGAAGGAAGTAGCTGTATTTGCAGATGTATCAAAGCATACAGTCATCCTGTCTACCTAGCAGTGGCAAAAATCCCAGTCTACAGGAAATTCCCGTCAGAATTTTTACAGGTATTACACCCTATCGGGTAAGTTTCAGTCACAGGTGACAAATCTTTTGTCCAGTGAGTATATTTTACCAGCTGTAACTGTTCTTCTTCTTCCACTGCCTAATATTTCCATATCTAATTTGTCCTGATTAAGCACATGCTCTAAAACAGCCTTTGACAGTCTTTAACAAAGGAGCCATTACTTCTATATGCACTTCACTCGCATGGAACTCAAGAATGCAGTATTGACCGTCTGTATTATCTTTTTTAAATATTTCCTCCAGCAGCATTCTCCAACCAGATTAATAAGATAAATTAGCAATTTCCCCCAGGTGCCCATCACAATCTCTGGGGAATGTACAGTAATTAGTTCCACATACAAATTATTCCCTCAAGATGTCAGCTAAAAATCCTCCTGTCCTATAGGATTTTCTGACTCACTTTCCAGACAAAGAAAAAAAACCTACGTAACCCAGACACAGCAAGGAAAATATGTCCTTCCCTGAGTGCATATCAATCAACAGCAGTTATTCTTGTCACGGTGTCACCCAGTTTATGCATAGCCACTACAGGCAAATTCAAGACTGCCACTTCTACACAGCTGTGATCTCCATGAGTGGGGATGAGGATTATGAGAACAGTATGAATGTCTCAGTATGTAATATTCCATTTCAAACCCATTAGCCTTTCAAATACTATTTCTGACATTCCAATAGCTATATTCTGACACACCTAGTGACATATCGAGGCCAGTATAATGAGAACAGAGAGGGAGAGGGTTATGGAGAACGTCAAACATCTCTGACACCTCTTTCACCAACACTTCATTCACTCAAGTCAGTATAGGGGTAATATTCAGGGCTTTTCCACAGGATCTATCAAACAAAAACACTGAGAATTCCAACCACTCATATCTACAAAGCTTTCAACCTTGACTTAGTTGACAAATTATTTCCAAAGCTCGAGCCAGCGGGCAGAAAAGAGAGATGTGCACACAGCTTAGAAGACAGAACCCAGACAATCCCCCTGCAGACTTGACACTACCTCCATCTTTACAAAAAACACACCCCTGATTTAGGGTTTGGTGTGTAAACGTATGACTGAATGTCAGTGAGGGGTCAATGTAAATACAGATATGCACTGTTGTAATGACCAAATTATATTCTGTGATACAGGGTGTTGACCAAAATGGATGTTGAGTGGACATTACCATATTCACATATCGTATTTTTCGGACCATAAGGCGCACTTAAATTCCTTTAATTTTCTCAAAAATCGACAGTGCGCCTTAAAATGCGGTGCGCCTAATGTATGAATTAATTCTGGTTGTGCTTTCTGACCTAGAACCGATTGTAGATGGAACATGGCGCTCATAAATCTGTCAAAATGTTTTAGCACGGCCTTGGTAAGTTACGAAGCTTAAGGCAACCGTACAGTAGTGCGCAGCATAGCGGAGTAATACGGTATGTGCTTCAGCATTAGGGTACGTGCATTCATTCATTTATTTTCGAAGCGGATTTCAAACTCAACGCTATCAGTCACGCAGTACAACATGGGCGAGAGAATTCAACATTAACGAATCAATGGTACGGAAGTGGAGGAGCAGCAAGAAGACGGCCCTGCGCCAGGTAAAGACCAAACTGAGCTTCCGACGGAACTTAAGAGTTTTGTTTCATTTCATGCGCCTTATAACCCGGTGCGCTTTATGTATTGAAAATAGATCCGTTAGCAGCCGATCATTGATATTGCATCTTATAATCCAGTGCGCTTTATAGCGCTGAAAATACGGTAGTCATTTTAAGCTAATGTAATGTAAATATAATGAGTATTTTTACAAGACAACTGTGCAATGATATGTAAATGCATCAGAGATACAGCTGAAACTCGACTGGATGTCTGTAACTCTTAAGAGGATGGTATAAAGGACCTGATACCTTTTGTTTGATGGAAGACAAAAATTCATTGATAGACAGTATTATGAACAACATGGAAGATCAGTCAGATGAAACAGAGACTCAACGAGTGAATATGAACCAGGTTATATAGTTATATGTTAAAGAGAATATACAGGTAGTGTGGGAACAAACAAAGGAGTACTGTTTACTATACTATAGGACAGGCACATACAATTGCCTTCTACAGCTTGTTACAAATAAGTAGATGAAAGTCATACACACAAGCACAAGTCTCAAAACACATCAACCAAGTTAGAACAGTCTCTAATCCAAATGTGAGCTAACAAGCAAGCAAGCACACGACTGGTAAGGTAGTTACACACACACAGACACACACACAAATGCTGGACTTCCTGCTCTTATACTCCCGCCTCTGCTCGTAGATCTACAGCATTGATTGATTGTTTATGGTCGCAACATCTGGAGTTAAAAAACTGATTTTTGTTTCGAATTCTAATTTATTATAACGGATAAGACCTCATTAACGTGAAGAGTGCCTTTAAATTGCGCATGCCTATAGATTTATTTAGTGCATGCACAGTGATTTATCAAACCTGGAAGTCTTGATATTTAACCCCTAGGAAAATATGAGTATAATTTAAACATTTTTCATGTTTTATCCCCATTTGTCCAGCTCAGGGTTGTGGAAGGGGGCCCGATGTGTATGTGTCGTGAAAGGGAGATCTGGACTGCTACAAACTAGAACAGTATCATCTTTAGCGATTAATCCAGGTTCTGTTTGGGATCTGACAACAGTAAGTTTCGCGTACGGAGGCAACATGGTGAGCGTTTAAGTCTTGCCTTTGCTGTGATGCGACACACTGCCCCAACTGCTGGTGTGATGATATGGGGAGCTATTACATAAGGCAGTCGGTGAACGCTAGCAATACGAGGGACACTAACAACTCAGCACTATGAGCAAGGCCTCAACATTGTGTGCGATTTAATTTAATTGATTTGACCTCTGCATACTGAAGATTGGTTTACACATAGATTCGGTGCAGCACATCTTAAAATCAACCCAGCAACATATTGGATTAAGTTGGCTTAGGTTCCACGTGTTTCATCATACTTTGGCGCACTCTGTTCTCTGCCTATTAATGCTTCACCTCAATTCCAGTCACAGATACACACAATCTTCATCTTATCATTAGGTTACACCAGTAAAACAACAGCAGAGTGGTGCAGCAGTCTAACACACTAGCCCACTACTGCAGCGATTCAGGTTTCAGCAGTGCCTTCCGACTGGGTCTGGCCTCACACACAGAAATTATTGGATGTGTCTGTGGAGGGTAATAGGACTGTTCTCTGATATAATTCAGAATTCATTGTTCCATCAATGATGGAAAGCTGTTCTGGCCCAGATGCAGCAAAACAGGCCCAAACCTTGATACTACCACCACCATGTTTCACAGATGGGATAAGGTTCTTATGCTAGAAAGCAGTGTTTTCCTTTCTCCAAGCATAACACTTTTCTTTTAAACTCTATTAAAGTTCTATTTTGGTCTCATCCGTCCACAAAACAGTCTTCCAATAGCCTTCTGGCTTGTCCATGTGATCTTTAGCAAACTGCACATAAGCAGCAAAGCTCTTTTTGGAGAGCAGTGGCTTTCTCCTTGCAACCCTGCCATGCACACCGTTGTCGTTCAGTGTTCTTCTGATGGTGGACTCATCAACATTAACATTAGCCAATGTGAGAGAGGCCTTCAGGTGCTTAGAAGTTACCCTGGGGTCCTTTGTGACCTCACCAACTATTACATACCTTGCTTTTGGAGTGATCTTTGTTGGGCGACCACTCATGGCAAGGGAAACAATGGTCTTGAATTTCCTCCATTTGTGCACAATCTGTCTGGCTGTGAATTGGTGGAGTCCAAACTCTTTTGAGATGGTTTTGTAACCTTTTCCAGGATGATGAACATCAACAACTCTATTTCTGAGGTCTTCAGAAATCTCCTTTGTTCCTGCCATGATACACTTCCACAAACATGTGTTGTGAAGAGCAGACTTTGATAGATTTCTGTTCTTTAAATAAAACAGGGTGCCCACTCACACCTGATTGTCATCCCATTGAATGAAAACCCCTGACTCTAATTTCAACTTCAAATTAACTGCTAATCCTAGAGGTTCACATACTTTTCCCACTCACTAATATGTAATATTGGATCATTTTCCTCAATAAATAAATGACGAAGTATAATATTTTTGTCTCATTTGTTTAACTGGGTTCTCTTTATCTACTTTTAGTACGTGTGTGAAAATCTGATGATGTTTTAGGTCATATTTATGCAGAAATATAGAAAATTCTAAAGGGTTCACAAACTTTCAAGCACCACTGTAAAATAAAGTGCTATTTGGCATGCTATATTTATCAGTTAACAGTTAAACCAGTTTGAGATGATTTTAGTTAGTGACATGGCATATAGAAGATGAAACACTGTGTTCATAAAGGGATGGACATGGTCAGCAGTAATACCCAGTTAGGCTGTGGCATTTAAACAATGCTCTGTTGTTATTAAGAGGCCAAAAGTGTGCCAAGAAAATATCCCCCAAAACCATGACATCAGTATTAACCTGAACCATTGATACAACGCAGGATGTACCCAGGCTTTCATGTTATTTACGCCAAATTCTGACCCTACCGTCGGAATGTCACAGCAGAAATCGAGACTCATCAGATCAGTCAAAGTTTTCCCGGTCTTCTCTTGTCCAATTTTGGTCAACTTGTGCGATTTGTAGCCTCAGCTGCCTGATCTTACCTGACAGGGATGGCACCTGGTGTGGTCTTCTGCTGCAGTAGCCCATCTGCTTCAAGGTTCTACATGTTGTGTATTCAGAGATGCTCTTTTGCATACCTCAGTTGTAACTTTATTTGAGTAACTGTTGCCTTTCTGTCAGCTCGAGCCAGTCTGGCCATTGTCCTCTCATCTATAGCATCAACAAGTCATTTTCGCACAGAGAACTGCTGCTCACTGATATTTTCTCTTTTTCCGTCCATTCTCTGCAAACCCCAGAGATGGCTGTGTGTGAAAATCCAAGTAAATCAGCAGTTTCTGAAATACTCAGACCATCCCATCTAGCACCAACAACCATACCATGTTCAAAGTCACTTAAATCACCTTTCTTCCCCATTCTGATGATCAGTTTAAACTTCAGTAGGTTGTCTCGACCATGTCTACATGCCTAAAAGCATTGAGTTACTGTCATGTGATTGGCTGAATAGATAGTTACGTTAACAAGCAGTTGAACAGCTATCGCCAAAAGTGGCCAGTGAGTGGATACATACAACATTCTGTAATAATCTAATTAATTAAAAGTCATCTGAATAATGCTCATATGTCTGTATTCCAGACATATGTACATGAAGGCTACTGGTGGACACACTGGATGATATTGACAAATTCTGGCAGGATAAAAGATCCAAACTACATAATAGAGAAGGGAAAACTTACATGATTTCTGCCTTGTCACCCCAAAAAGGTTCAATGTGTAACACGGCGCCCCATAATCACACAAAGTCATTATGAACTATTATGAACATGGAGGAAGCACCTTGATTTTAGCTACATATGCTTCACAAAGTGCACTGTAATCATAGGATGGTGTATTCCTGCTATACAAACTAATTGCTCTTGAATTTATTATAGTTTTTGTATAGGTCTGCT
Organism: Ancistrus triradiatus; assembly: GCA_025084515.1. Lineage (NCBI taxonomy): Eukaryota > Metazoa > Chordata > Actinopteri > Siluriformes > Loricariidae > Ancistrus > Ancistrus triradiatus. The sequence goes on from JAJAGP010005552.1 coordinate 8,179, forward strand.
TGATAAATAGGTTACGAACCCATTATAAGTGCCAGGAGAAGCATCAATTCCCAGACAGTGCAGTATTTTTTTTTTACTTGACAATTGTTTTTAGTTTGGTTTGGGCAAGAGACAATAAAACAGAATGATGCCTATCCTTTGGGACATGACTGAATCTTTATCAGCAGCTTAATGCATTCACACAGGCATTATATTTCCTCTGGTTACTTACACAGCTCCTTTTATGGAAGGTGATGTCTAATCTGTACAGGATACAGGAATGTACAGTCCATAAACGACTTAACATGATGGATATGGATGAGACTGAAATCAAAGTGTTCTAGTAGGGCTTTATTTAACACAGGTACCAATGATCATTAGCAGAGAATGTATTTCCTCTTTTACCCATACAGTAATTCTAAGTGATGTTATGAAGTAATGAAAAAACAATGTTAAATAGGCAGTGTGTGCCATTTGTTTGCCAGGGTCTTAGTATTGCATGCTTATGAATACAAAACACACTGTGGATGTACCACAGGTCAAATTTCCCAGGGGAGTCATATCAATAATGATGAAAACCAAATATTTCATCAGTCACCCATCAATAACGAGCCTAATGCAAATCGCTTACAACTCCCATGCTGTCACATTAAATTAACATTAGCCCAACTTGATGAGCTAACTGGCTACATGCTTGGCTCTTAAGTTCCTCAGTCTCCTTTTTATATATTTGAACACATATACAGCTAATTGGTTTTGAATCCTGTATGCAGCTTGCAACATGAAGGTCGGATGGTGCATTTAGAAAACTGATATGGACTGGTGCCCTATTCAGGGTGTAGCTCTCCCTACGCCAGGTGACTTCAGACCCTCCCTCATCATCCTGTGCAGGGTAAGCGGGGGGAAAACAGCATGCTTTTCTTTGCTCTTATGGTAAAGTTTTTCAATTGCTCCCAGATGTAGCCTGCATGGTGTCTGTATTGATAAAATATACTCCCTGGACAAAGGATTAGTCACCTTGGGTGTTTAAGGTGCCAGTAACTTCAGGCTCCTGTGTATGGTGTTACACGATGATGATTGGGATATAAATACCTGCAGGTGTGTGTCAGGATTCATGGATTGAGAAGAGGTGGTACAGTTCATTGAATGTCTCGTTAAATGTGTGGAAAATAAACACTTGCCCAGATAGCTTTATTTTTAATTGTTTTGTTGTCTGAATTTCTAGTTGCACTTCTGTTGACTCGTGGCAACACTATGGATAGTTTGGAAGTAGATGAAAACATTAATTCTGTTGTGATTTTCTTCTGCCAATGCGGACACATACCGCTGCTGTAGTTAGGTCAGGATCCCACAGGACCACCACAGATCAGGTACTATTTGGGTGAGGGAATCAGTCTCAACACTGAAATGACTCTGATGTGGTGTTATTAAGTGGAGTTATTAAAGAGTTTTGAAACACCTCGGTGTTACTGCTGGACTGAAAATAGTCTACCAGCCACAAATGTCCAACCAACAACATCCTGTAGGCAGCATGCTGTGAGCACTGGTGAAGGATTAGAGGATGACTAACACAAACTGTGCAACAACATATGAGCTACTGTCTCTGAATCTACAAGGTGAAGCAACATGGTAGATGTGTCTAATAGAGAGCATAGAGAGAGAACAGTGTTTAAAAACTCCAGCAGCACTGCTGTGTCTGATCCAATCATGTCACTGCAGTGCTGACAATGATCCGCTGCCCCAATAGTACCTGATATGGTCCTGTGGGAGTCCTGATCATTAGAGAACAGAGTAAATGGGACTCACAAAAGTATATAGAGAAACAGAAGGACTACAGTCTGTAATTGTAAAACTACAAAGTGTTTCTATATGGTACGTGGAATTAATAAAATAGACAATGGGTGCAGAAACAAAAAGACATATTTAATAAAGGGATCGGTGAGTGTATATTGCATAGTTTGGCAATGTTAACATACAGTTACTAAGGGGACATCACCATCATTCAACTAACATCAGTATCCAATTGTATTGGTAATTTGACAATAGAGATTTGACATTGGTGCTATTTCAAAATTAAGAAGTGAAAACCTAACACTACTGCTTTGTTTTGTGCCGCACAAATCTGAAGATACCTTATTCCATGTTGACAAAAATAGTTTTAAAAGTATAATAAATGAACCATTAAAAATTCTGGTTTCTTAGTGGTTAAGGTACTGGGGTGTGGACCAGAAGGTCTCTGAATCTACAAGGTGGAGAAGGTCAGAAGTTCCACAGTTCAAATCCCACCTCTGCCAACTGCTACTGTTGGGTCATTGAGCAAGGGCCTTAATCTACAATTGCTTGGAGTGTAAGACTGTATCAGTTGGAAGTTACTCTGGATAAAGGTGTCTGCTGAATTGTCAAACAAAAGAATGTACAGTTTTGCCATGTATGTTTTGCTTTTAAGTTTGGGCACAATAATGCCCAACAGTATCTCATCTTGTATCCAGGCTAGAGGTGATTAGATTCCAACAACTCCTTCTTGGTGCGTTTTTTTTTTTTTTTTTGGTCAGTGATCGTATAATCACTTGAACAACAAATTCAGAGCAACAGGTAGGCGTAAAACTTACTTAAACAGGCATGCTTCTTTATAATTGACCATTGCACCAGTGGCTTGTGCTCAAAATCAGCAGAAACTGCATAGTCATTTACAAAAGGACCTTCATACGCACTTCATCTAGTCTGCTATCAAGACATCAAAACTGTCTCATAAAACATGACAAGTCTCTCTGTCTCTCTCGTTTCTAAGAAGACTTTCTGACACACAACAGACAATATTGTAATTATCTGCTCATTTAAAAAACCTCTTAGAAGAATAAAATGTGGGTCAGATGTAGTACCCTGGACAGCGAAAATAGTGACGTCCACTTTTACTCTACAGGCCTAACTGAAAAGGGGTGAGGGTCCAGATATGAGCTCTGCAGATGACCAGGTCCACCACCTCATGAAGAGATAAGACCTCTGCAGAATGCAGCTCTTTTTGTCGGCAGCATTTAAAAGGTTGATGTTAAAAAAATGCCATAGGAAAGCCATGAAATCAACCATCATTAGAGACCTCATTTCTACCGAAACAGCAGCGATAAACAGCTATAGACAGCGTGCTTTGAAAACTGCCTCGATACAGTACTGACGGTGTACAGCGTAAAAGATCAATAAGCCAACAGCAATGCCATGCCGCAAACGTTACATTCATTTCCTGACATCCTGTATACGAGTTATTATCTTTGGTCACAGACTGAATCTCAAACTAGGCGAATATAGTCTGTCTATTTGCTTATTTAAAACACACGAATGCTACATACACACAAGCTGCAGGTGATAGCAGGCCTATCAAATACAGCTACAGTCTATATAGAGTTCATAAGCAAGACTGCAGCAATACAGCCTATAAAACAGTGATGAGCAAACACACTGGAGCCCCGTTGAACATGTTATCTTTTCTCAAGGCTGTTCCAGTGTGAGACTTCTCTGCGTAACCGATAGACTACTGCGTGTATGGACGCCGGTGTCTAACTAAATCGTTCATTTAACCGTTTCATAACCGCCCGGCATTGCTGCAGAGATACCCCAGCATCTCTCTGCTACCTATTCACCCAAATAATGTGCCAAAACATGAGAACCAGGAAGAAAATGACTAGGGAGGCTCTATGACTTCGAAATAGAAATGAATTTACAAGCCTGAGACAAGTGGAGGTTTAAAAGCTTAACAGGAAACCGTTCAAAGAGCTTGAAAAAGTTTCAAGCACCAAAACAGCGACCAAGCAACATTAAATTTTCGTTTCCTTCCACATTTCTCATTATAAACAGATAGGCCTACTTGATATTGGTGTTATAGCTAAAATGGCTTATTCTGCTAAAAGTTCAACTTCGTACCTTAATAGTTTGGTCAAGGGTCCATCCTTGTGGCAGTGGACGAGACTAATGGCAACTAAAGTATTTGATATTCCTGTGATATACTCTCTAGCACATAGTCACGTTATATAGGCCTATGTTTATTTAGTTTCAAAAGAGAAGAAAACGTATAAATGACCATCTTTTCGTTACAGTTTCTTGGGTTTGGCAGTAATCAGTACAGGCTGTAAGGAAAGTGCGTGAGATCTGGTGTTACTTGGTCGTAGTTTTGGTGCACACTGCCACGTTAGGAAGACGCAGGTGGCGAGAGAAACTCACCGCAGTCCTCGCACAAGATCTTGCCGACGTCCTTTTTCACATCCTTGCCACTGGTCTCGAGGGGTGCGTACGCCGCCCTGTAGACCAGAGGTTCGTCGGTGGGGTCCATGAAGAAGATATACCGGTGGCCGTTGAGCACGCGTGCGCAGGGCCCACTCGTCGGGCCGAGCTCCTGCACAGTGACGAGCTGCTCGCGCTGCAGGCCACCGCTGTGCCGCGGCCACACGTCCAGCACCTTGACGGCCACCCGGTAAGGCTCGGAGCCCGAGGCATTGTGGGGCGCGGACTGCACACGGCCCTCGATCACCACGGCGGATTGGCGGGCGCGCTCCCGCAGCGAGCTCGGGCTCGGGGAGTGGCACGCGAACGCGACCCCGATAACCAGCATGGAGAAGGGCACCGGCTCGAGCCTCATGCCGCCTGCTTTGGCTCGGTGCGGGCTCGGGCGGGCTGCGAACGGGCTCCGGTAGCACGGCGGCGCGCCAGACCCTGCGGAAGTGTCCATGCCATCGGGGATGCGCTACTGGGTTTTTATCCCTTAACAGTATTTTTGCAAATAGGCAGCTATAGGAAGCGAAAACGGTTTGGCCCCCGCTGGGCTAAAAACGCATTGTGAGAAAAAAATCCGGCGGAATGAAGGGACTGGCCCTTCTCCATGGATGCTACATAGCCATATAGGCCGAAACCAGGTATCCGCAGTCTATGTTTGCCCCAAAAATGCAGTGGTGAGCACCCTTATCGGCACTGATGGCTCTCTATCACTCACTCACTGCAGAAAGCAACGTGAAATGCTGCGTGAGAACGCTCGATCACTGTATGCTCAATGTAAAAACCATTAAATCCAATTCCTGAGCGACAAAGCCCGACTATTAATGCCTCTAGCCGTAGATTGTTCCCGTGGCGTCCCTCGTGGCCCGTGTCTCCTGCTTCTCGGATGTGGCAAGGATGGAAAACCGTGCAGTATAATCCTCCCTGGACACGACACATTCACTGCTGGCCAGTGCAACCACCGACATACCGCTGTGTGTATGTGGCTTTAGTCTGTCAATACCGAGGCAAACACCCGTCAATCCATGATCGCGCTCATCACAAATCCATAAGGGAAAAAGAAAAAGGGAAAATCAAAATGTCTGGTGTCTGAGGATGAACGCCGTCCTCCCCTAACGTTACTTACAGATACGCGCTGACACCATCCATTCCAGCATCTTGCGGGCTTTTACAGCGAAGCAACGCGTCACTGATTCTTCAGCAGTTCTCACTGAGTTTTGCGTCTTGTTCCATCGCTAAATCTTCTGCTGCATTCAGGTCACATTCGCCGTTCTGCCTCAGAAAAAAAGACCGTGAGGCGTTGCATCAAATGCACGCATCTGATATCCTCTGCATTGCTACTAAACGGAAAGAAAATCCGAGCGTTTCGAAGAGAATAGGACATACACATTGCTGCAGACTGCGTTGCATAAAATGGATAAGAGAACAGAGATATATGTAAATAGGCGGCGTCGTGATTGGAACGGAATCAGAGGGGAACGGAATAAAAAAAACAGTGCAGATGCCAAAAGTGTACAGAATTTGATTTGCACTTCAGATTTTGCATGGTCGCTCACTTAAAAACAACGACGGCAGAATGAAAGAGCTTGAACCTGTGGCTCCGCATCAAAAGGTGCTCCTAAATATTCACTAAGAGCGACACCTGCTGTCCTAACTGCGTTTAACAAGTCACGAGAGGAACTTACCAGTCGTGTGAAGATACACAGCCAAATAAATAAATAAATAAATAAAATTATAATAAAAAAAGACCTGTGATAAGATATACAGTGATTCTCATAGTGTTTCTATACGTAGTAAAGATGATCCATATTAATAAAATACTGCAGTTTTTATGAATAAATACATTATTTATTTATTTATTTATTAACCTCTATGACAGGTGCAAAGTTACAACTGCACTGGTCAAACACACTCACACTGGAGGAATTTCGAAAGACCGATTAATCTAACGTGGGGGCCTAAGCCTGAGAATAGGGTGAAAGGCAGAGACCAACCCCACCATTCCATCATCATAGGGTACATGCGCGCGCGCGCGCACACACACACTCTGGCGTTGGGGTCAAACCCGGGATCTCAAGAGCTGTGAGTCAATAGCGCCAACCACTAGAGCCATGCCACCCATAAACAAACAAACACCAGTCTCAGCCCTACACACCTGTAATGATAATTTTAGTACTATCTACTATACGTGTCTAATAATATAATCCCATGGTAATGTGCCATAAGTAAAAGATTAGAGACAGAACATTTAACTAACCCATATATTTGTTTTGTTAACTGTACACTTACCTATAAATAAAGCCCAGTTATATGTTCCTGTTTTAAGTTCAGAGTTCAGTCAGCCTGCTTCACTAAGGTATAAATATGAGGTTACACGAAGGCAAAATTCACTTAGTCATTCACCAACACAGGAAAAAACATAAAACACAATAAATAAGACAAAAATTATGTTTACCATAAATCAGGGAGTGGCTACCTAAAAAACGTTACACAATTAAGAATGTCCAAAACCATTGTTATGGTAATTATTTTATTTGGAGATAAACTTGCTTAGAAGACGACACTAGTGCATTTCCATCTGTGCACAGTGAGACGGCTGGATATAGAAGTAAAAAGTACAACAATCAAGGTTGGAGATTTGTAGACATTAGCATTTTGAGGTAACCAAATTTCCAAAACTACAATTACACATCACCTTCACGCCTGCAAACTATTTAGGTGATGTTCCATATGAATGCCTTTTTTCCATAATCTAACCACCAATTATAAGCATTTGGCATTCCCTAGACACTGCTGGAGCTTTGATTGGAAATGGGACTGGATATCATCAGAAGTCAAACAATGAGTCAATGGCAATAGTGGATTTGGCATAAATAGGATGTTTTAAAGTTGGTTTGTTTAGTTAATGTTGCTTCCAGTATCAATGGCTATGACAGACAAGGTTACACTGACACACAAGGTCATATCGAAATTAGTCATACATATTCAGATAGGGCCAATTTAGCACAATCAATTAACCTAATGCATCTATTTGGACTTTGAAACTACAAACCCACAGAGAGGACATGCAAACTCCAAACAGGAGGAGTCTGAGGTTGGGATCGATTTGGAGATGCTGGAACAGGGGGGCGACTGCTCTAACCATTGCGCCACCATGTCGGCCTGGATGCTTTATAGAAAACAGCCTAATACCCACTGTTAAGTATGGTGGAGGATCTGTATCTGTGGAGGATAGGATCTGTACAATGAATCTGCTGTTACTATTTTGTATGGAGAGCTTGCTCTTATTCCTTTGACTGTACCACATCAATCATTAGAGATGGTTCAGTGCTTTATTGCTAGTAATGGGAGGTTAAATTCAGAGGTCAAATTTAGAGCTAAAGTCAGAGGTGCCAATAGTTGACGTTATACAGGTTGTGTTTTATAAAGTTCTTTATTACTTCAGTGGTGCAAATGGTCCAGATTTACATGGTGCAATGGCTTCAATAGTACTTTAAAAGTTCTTTTTTCTTGTTCTTTGTCCTGAATAATAATAATAATAATTATTATTATTATTATTATTATTATTATTATTATTATTATTATTAGTGGTGAAATAGTGAGAGTTTAATTATTAATTAATAATCAATTACTAAATAAATAGATTTCTAAATGAGTCAGAAGCTGATTCATTTCTTTAAAGAAAATCGCAATATCTTCTGATTCTTTTGCAACCTTTATTCGTTAATTGTTTCTTTTGACCTCAAAAGCAGATTATTTATTACAAAGACCGCCGACGTATAGTTAAGGAAGCACTGTCCATGGTTCTGAAACAGGCAAAATTCTCCACATGCCTGATTATTAATACATTTGTTTTAAATTAAATCAACCAAAGAACACACTTTCTGTAGATACAAACTGCTTTGGCTTTAAAAAATGTAGAAACTATATCTCAAAACGGCGTTTTGCAGTGTAGGGCTGTACACTGACGTTGCGCACGACACAAGGCCTGTTATTTTCCTAATATTTACACTTGGTATGAGCCCGCATCTTTTAAATTAGTATCACAGATATGTACCTTCGCTTCTGACGTCAATCTACTGCTCTAGGGTCATATTCCGGAAAGACCCGAGTACTCAATGTGGGTGGGTGATTAGTGTCTGAATATCACGGTGTCCTCACTGGCCTTCTTCATCCGGCATGGCCCTTCATACACACAGGCACCATTATTCGTAATATTCCATGCAGAGTCCATGCAGATTCCGCTGGGTTTTGTTTATGTTACGTTAGAGAGCACATGCGAGCCTTTTCTCACGTGTAAGATTGACAGTGGCGGTGCTGCAGTGAAGAGGTGAATGGATGCGCATGACGGTTGCAGTAGCGTGAAGATGACAGTGTGGGGCGCTCGAGCCCACGTTTTTTCTGCCGGGCGTGCTGCGTCAGACGGCCGTCGTAGCGCGTGCAAGTCTCGCGTGCGTCCGTCTCCATGCCACGACTCGCTCTTTCGTTCCATCTTGTGGAGAGGAGATCTGGAAAGCTGCTGTTTAGGTAGGCCTTCGCTGCTTGCAGGTTTTTTTTCCCTCGGCTCTATTTTAGTCCAGTGTTTGACCGAGGCGCAGCTGATCGAGGTCTGAACGCATTTGCTGCCGCAAATTGAGTGGGGTAAGATAAACCGAACCGCGGGGCTTCTTTGCAAACTCTGAGACTTTTGCAACAGCTTGCCACTTGATTTCACGTAATTTCCCTCTGTCATGTCCTTTAATTACTTCTTTATTAGAATTATAGTACCAGTAGAAATTAACTTCAGGCATTGCACCACTTTGTGGTAGGATTTGGGATACATTTTGAAGTAGTTGCAATAAACAAAAAAGTGGAAGTTGACCCACCTTCTTATCTTATATTTAGCAATTAAGCTTATTCACAATACATTTTGCAAACCTTAACGCAACTTTGCTTGAGCCTCAGAGCTGGCAACGCACTTTGTTTATTCTCTCTCTCCGTCCTACACCGTCTTGCACTCCGACATTGCAGAAAATATACAAGACTGTTGCCGACTTTCAGGTTTAAGGGTCAAACTCAGTAAGTCAATAAGTAAATAAATAAATAAATAAATAAATAAGAGTAACATTACCGCTTTCATTATAGGTCGCATCATGTTGCTCTGAGTACTATGGAGATTTTAAAGTTAATTTTATATTTTACAGCATGATAATATGACAATACTGAAAACAAGTCCAGCTCTGGGTTTGCTCTCAAAAGTGTTCATTTTGTTCAAATGGACTTGTAAAAGGTTTTCTAACATTATGTTGCGCAACCTGATTGATTTCCGACATTGGGTTATTTTAAAACAAGACCACAAAAATGTGGGCGTACCAAAAAACACTGGCCAAACCTGAAAACATTATTTTTGGTATATATTTCAGATGAATAAACTCCTGCGGCTTCATTTAAGTCCAGCTGGACTGACATAATATTGACAACCTTTTCTTTCAGCCCAAATACTGCTCATTTGAAACACATGGATTATTTTAAATATACCCCAAAATGTAGATTTATTACTAGAAAATTATTAAAATCTGAAACCCTTATTGTTGGTAAATATGCTGAGATCTGCCTTAGGTCCGGCACAAGGACTTGGGAGAATTTAAAAAAAGATATGAATTAATATATAGCTAATACTTATTATTAGTTATCATTATAAGCAACTTAACAATAAATAAACCCTAATAACTAATAATAGAATAAAAGTATTCCAATATAAAATAACTGCAATATTATAAAACTACTATAAATTTGATAAACCTCTCCGAAAGATACCTGCTTAATTCTAATGTTATTCTAGTGATGATATCCTCTTTAAGTGTTTTATTAAAAACATACGCCTACTTCAATTGCCCTACTACTTTATTTAAAAGCATATATTTTTCTCCACATCATGTATACATAATCTTTATGTTTATCTTCTTTATGTTTTACTGAAGTTCATTGAATGCTGGACACGTTTTCCTAGCCAGATAAACTCTGACTCACCATACGGATCACTCAGTTCAGCCTTTACGACACTAATCAGCTCACCTGCCTCCTACCTCGCCCGAATTATGAGTCAATTAAGTCTAATAAAGTCTGTTTTGGGTGGATTAGAAAGCACTGGCCTACGCATAGAGTCTTATTCAAGACAGCCTGTTTGTTCAAGACCTATTTATCCCATTTGGTTTATATGTCAGTGCACGGAAGCAACGTTTAACTAATTTTAGTAAAAGTATAAAGGCCCTTTCATTATTTTTAATGGTCAACTATAAACGCTAAAATATAGTGCTATATTTAAAACTAAATATTTAATTATATAAATAAAGAATTTATTTATTTATTAGTGTATAATTGTATTGGTATATTTAGGCATATTTTGTTTCACGTTTCTTTCCTGACGCCCATTTATTATTTTATCAGAATATATTCTGGTTAATTAGCGTTTTACAATAGCCTGTGAGAAAACAAGTTTGTTAAATTTGTTTTATGAGTTTGATATTAAGACAGCTGCTTGTTCGTTAAAACGGACATAAATGAATTGTGTGCGACTTATTAAAGTATGTAAATACATGTAAAACAAACGAAAATACTAAGGGTAGCATGTCAGTTATGTTTAAAAACTAAAAACTAGGAATATATCCAGATAAAAGGGCCTACATGATTAAAATATCCTACATTTCCTCTATATTCTCTCTTCCAACTTTTGAGGGCTATTTTCTGAGTGAGAACTGAACAGAGACCAATGATTGGATGCGCCTAATATACGGATAAATAGATCTTTTTGAAATGTATCTTTTCCGTTTCTGCCTTCTGTTTACACGTTTTTTCATAGCTGACAAATTGGTAAATGTCTTATTGCTATATTAAAACTTGGATGATATGCAGCTGGTCTGGACTAGAGCCTACCCCAAGAATTTCTTCCGTGGGAAGGACGTCGTTTAAATTAAATAGAGTTAGTGTTTGTAATCATATTTACTCTTTTATATTATATTTTACTATGAAACTATATGAAGTAGCTACTATCACTTGTGTTAATATTTTTACTTACAGTAACATTCATTTTAAACAGACCCTGCTGAAGGATTAAATCTTACTTCTCCGTGTTCCGTGCTTTGTTGTTCTTTGACTGTTCTGTTAAATAAATACTATTGTTTCAAAGTAATTGTTGTTGCAATATCTTTAACATTACTCTAACTATTTAATTAACTAATTGCTCATTTTCACATTGATGCGTATCGACTCAGTCCATTTGACTTTACTTGATACTTTTACTTTTTAAAAACAAAATGAAAATGGCATTGTTTTCAGTTTCCGTTCTGAAGGCCTGTCTCTTGGGGAGAGGCTCATTAATTAAAAGAAATAATTAAAGCTGTAAACCCCGATAATCAAGGCTCTAATATACATTTCTGCAACCCCCCCATCAAAAAAAAGCCTGTGGTTTTACGTATACCATTTAATATTTTTCCAGAGTGCGTATTGATGACACGGTGGGTTTTTATATAGTGGTTAATTATGTAACGATATTATTATATACGTTTTGCTCTGTATTGTCATCTACATATTATCTGTGGTAATTGTAAGTAGGCGTAACCAAGTATAACCTAATGTTGTGAAATTGCAGTCAGAACTCATCTGATAAAAAAACAAAAAAAACATAAAGATAACTGAAACTGATGCCTAATTAGGAGAGAAACACACACAACGAAGTGTACACAATTGCAAGGCAAAACCTCTAGACCCTGCCATCGATAATAAGCGAAAGACAGTTTTCTAACCTCATTGTCAAACCGTATGTATCCGAAATAGTTTGGTGCAAAACTGTTGTACAAAAATTGGAGCCTGAGCCTGCAAAAGATTTTATGTCAACGCTGTTTGTAAAAATCAAGGTCAAAAATCAAAGTAAATGGACTGCCTTTCTATCAAAGAGCCTATAGTTAAGTTTAACACTCAGTATATTTATGCTGTCAACAAATTTACATTTAATTGGTAAATAATAACCGTTATTATTTTCCTGTCACGTCAACGATGAAACATTTTTTGAAAGCATACGTTTTTAATTTAATTCCATTTTATTTATTTAATTTACGTTTGTCGGTAGATCATATGAATAAAGGCTATATATGAGTCTATTTAAATGCACCTAGTGGTTTATTGCTGTATTTTAAGCGCAGGTTATAAAGTCTAAACACAGTGTTTGATTACATTTAAGAATTAAAAACTGAAGTGCGCAGTACTATATGTCTATTCGTGGATTCGAAAGGCGGGTCTGGGTGCTTTAAATCCAACCTTGTGTGTGCGCTCGCAGAGATCTCGCGAGAGCGGCCGCGTGGCTGGCTGGCTGACTGTGAGGTTGCAGCAGACGGAGGGAGAAGGCAGGCAGGCAGGCATCATGGCGGACAGAGACAGTGGAAGTGAGCAAGGAGGAGCGGCCACGGGCCCGGCTCTGAGCTCCATGCACGCGGTGGCAGGAGGGGCGGGCTCGGCTTCCGGCCTGCAGCACGACACGCAAGAGCTGGCGTCCAAGCGCGTTGACATCCAGAACAAGCGCTTCTACCTGGACGTGAAGCAAAACGCAAAAGGCCGCTTCCTGAAGATCGCCGAAGTGGGGGCCGGCGGCAACAAGAGCCGCCTGACGCTCTCCATGTCTGTGGCCGTGGAGTTCCGAGATTACCTCGGGGACTTTATCGAGCACTACGCGCAGCTGGGACCCAGCAACCCGGACACGGTGCAGGACGAGCCGCGGCGCGCGCTTAAGAGCGAGTTCCTGGTGCGCGAGAATCGGAAGTACTACATGGATCTGAAGGAGAACCAGAGGGGGCGGTTTCTGAGGATCAGGCAGACGGTGAATCGGGGGCCCGGCTTGGGCTCGGCGCAGGGCCAGACCATCGCGCTACCGGCACAGGGGCTCATAGAGTTCCGCGACGCGTTGGCCAAACTTATCGACGACTACGGCGTGGAGGACGAGCCGGCCGAGCTGCCCGAGGGCACGTCGCTCACTGTGGACAACAAGCGCTTCTTCTTCGACGTGGGCTCCAACAAGTACGGCGTATTCATGCGCGTCAGCGAGGTGAAGCCCACGTACCGCAACTCCATCACGGTCCCCTACAAAGTGTGGGCCAAGTTCGGCAGCACGTTCTGCAAGTATGCCGAGGAGATGAAGAAGATCCAAGACAAGCAGCGGGAGCGCAGGGCGTGCGAGCAGCAGCAGCCCGGCGAGATGCACGCAGACGACGGGGATGAGGATTGATAATGAGCGGAGTGCGGGGTGGGAAAGGATAACATGCAAAAAAATACGATCAAAGCGAAACGACGCGAAAACGAACTTTACTGTACAAACGAAAGAAAGGTTTAACTGTAACGGTTTAACTCCTGAGAGGGCAGTAAGTATCTACAGACATACAACAAAACCTCCACAAGCTGACAGTTGCAACTCGTACCTACTCCATCGCTGGATGTGATCCACTTACCCACCATTAATACAGTAAGCGGCTGCTAAACAGAGTAATAACATTATATATGAACTGTGTTTCCTACTTGACTACAGATAAAGAACTGAGTGTTTATTTCCCTTATTAACCGAGAATTTTTGTACACATGGAAGATATTATAAAAACAGAGTTTGAAATGTTCAAACCGAATTATTGCCGAAACATGAGAAACCAGTCCTTGACATGCAAGCTAATAACTTCAGCACAAATCAGATGGTTTAGTTTTTTTAACTAAATTTTAAAATCTTATTCAGAGGTTGTCATGGTAACCATGCCACTCATATGTTAAAAGCATCACCTGAAGACTAGGCAGGAGCCTGGAGGTCGTAATGTACAGCAGGCAAAGGTTACAAAATGCTGGCTGTACTGCAGATTGCACAACGAATTATCGGAAGAGCTGTTCATCTGGACAGTGGTTCCTGAAATGGAGACCTCAGTATGAAGGCGTCCTTAAGAGTAATCCCAGTTCTTATTCGTTAAAATAACTGTAATGCAAATGAGTATGCTATATATGAGTATGTATGTCTTGTTGTCATGCAAAAGTGTATAGAAAAGATATATAAAGGTACTTTAAACGTAGAGGATCAGTGACAACTGAAAGAACATGTAAAAAAATATCCCAAAACTACCAGGCCCCTGGATAAATGTGCAAAGGACCATAAGAAAATGCTACCATAGAAAAATATACAAAGAATGATTTTGTGAGTCAAATGTATTGCAGTGCTTATACAGAAGAGAACATAAACCCACGTTTTTAGTGGGAAGAGTTAATTAACAATCTATAGAAGGACTTAAATATTATATCAGTCTACCAATGAGAGTATGAGTGGCGCCAAGGAATGCTGTTGTTGCATGTGAACCTATACAGTGCTACATTGGGGTGGATTTCACATTGTGCATCCTCAAGGATCTTCTGCTTAGTGGTTGCATAGACAATGTCCTGTCTGTAATGTTTGGTCACTTAGTTGATTGAATAATTTCCGTTCTACCTGTAAATACAGAATCCTTGACTGTTTGATCAGACATGAGTGACAGGTATGTTGCAATGAAATTCCTCTCTCTCCCTCTATCTCAGGGGTCCTTTCGGACCTGTGTTGGGGAGAGCCCTAGTCAGACATGCGTCGGTCCACAGTGAAGGGTGGTAATGCTGGTGCGTCCCTGTTTTGAGCCAAATAGTAAGCAAGACTAAAGGAAATGGAGCCTCTGTCTGTGGGTAGGCCTGCGGATAAATCGTGCGCTGATTGAAAACAAAGCCTCTGAAAAGTTGACTGTATTAGCCAATTAATTAAATTAGCGCCATCATTTGCTCACAGACAAACACAGCAGTATTGGCATTATGTTGACATTCATTCAAACGGCACTCATCCAAAGCAAGATAATAGCGAGGATGCATTCCAGTCATATTATTGAACAGCCTTGTTATAAAATTCAAAAGCATTTTAACTTGCAATGTGCTGGTTGGTAACAATAGTAAAAATGCCCACTCCGGTGGCTTGGCGGTATAAGATACCCCCCCCCCCCCACCAGGTTGGCAACCTGAGTTCAAGTCCTGGCGGTGCCTCGAGGCCAGGTCAGGGTTCACGTTTGGCTGTGTCAAAAGGAGAGGAGGCCAATCTAGGGATCATCCTTTTAGTAACTGCCATCCTGTTCATTGCGCAGTTGCGTCTGAGCTCACAATCCCAAGGATGCTTTAGAACAGATCCTCAACACAGAGCTCTCACAAAAACTTAACACTCAGCCTGTGTGCTCTATAAAATGTAGGCATTTGCGAGAAACAAAAATAATATGGAAAGCCACATTTTAATTTATCCATGTGCTGAGGTCCAACAGAATTTTAAAATGTTTTTTAGTATATATCCTTGAAACGTCTTTATATCTTTAAATGGTCATAAAGTCCTTTTCTATATTTAAAAAATGCTTTAAATTAGTAAAAGATGGAACCCAGTTTTTTGTAAACATGCCTTCTGCTCTGCAGTATTAAACATATATAGAGACCAAAATGTCACGTGAGGAAAAATCAAAAAATGCTGCCAGTTTTTGTGTGTGGGGGGAAATAATTTGACAGCTTAATGGATTTCATACCATTTGGCTTCTACTGATAGATGGATAAACAAGACCAGGAAAATGCTGCACCTGGTACTGTGCAATGAGCATGTAATACACATATTTTTTAAAGTCCTATAATACTTTCTGTTGTTAAAAGTGCTATACAAATGAATCTGAATTAAACTGTCTAGAATCCCCTTTATCCCGCAGTGCTATACAGTACCACTAATGATCAAAAATATGTTCTACCATTAACTGTACCATTAACGATATAAACTGCATTTTATTTCGCTGTACGTTTGCAGATTGGGTATAACCACAAGCAGAGGCTCCGTTTCAAATAGCTGTGGACTCGTGCCAGTTGTAAAGCTCGTCTGTTGGCCTACGTGTGCTTGACTAGGAGAGCCCGACTTTAATGTTACTTGTTGGGGAGCATACTCTTCAGCATTGGTGCCTTACACTCCACATGCTTACACGTTGGCTGGTGCTTTGGATCAAGTTTAGGTTTGTGTCTTTTCTTTATCCCTTTTTTTGAGGTTATGTTGAGCATGGCTTCCTCACATGCTATCACATAACTCTCCGTTTGGTGTGCTAAGGATATGGACATCTCACACATTCTAATTTTCATGCCTCTTAGCTTTACCCTAACTACTGACTCAGTCTCTCCCTTTCCATAGTGTCATAAACTCGCATCTAGGCTTCAGCCCACTTGTATGGGGTGGTAAAAACTGCAGTAGGTTCAAGAATTTTACCACAGCTCTTCATATGTCAGACATTGAGTTTCAGGAAGGGCAAAGGGGAGATTGGTTTGTGGTAGGTTTGGCTTTAGGTTCACAATTCTGGCCTGTTGAGAAGTCGTCTACTTCCAGTTCTAGATCTTGGCAGTAATTTGTCAGTGGCCGAATTCCTCATTTACAGGGTATGGCCAGCACGTCCTGTCTTTTCCCTCCCTGACTTTTCGCAGCAGTTGTCCTTGCATTTGTTTTATTGTCAATGATATATTTCATTACTGTGTGCAATATCAGATGTGCCAATGGTGGCATTATTATGTATATCAATTAAACTATAAGGGTTAATATTTGAAAGCATGTGGTTGGTTTCCACATTTATATTCCTAAGGTTTAAATAGCCTTTATCTGCACTTAATGGTTTGAGTATAGAAGATACCAAGCTTAACGAGCAAGCTCCACCCAACCTGATGAAGGCAACATTGAGCATTTCGCACTTTTGGGAATAATCCACATGCTCCATGTTTCCATTTCTCCAAATGTAAGGGGGGGTGGGGGGTTGACTATGAAAGTGTTGTTTGTGATTGGGTCCGGGGCATTACGCATGTACTATTTGATTGGCTTTCTAATCTGTACTTGGGAAGGCTCAGATGAAGGTGTGGTGAACTATTCTGTCGTCAGTGGTTGATGTCAGTAGCACATTGCTTTCCCAGCTGGAAAAAAAAAACAGTGTCTGACCAATCTTTGTTTGGAGATTTTCTCAACAAGGAATGTCTTGTGCAATTTATTTTCTTTATCTCTTACGTTCCTTCCCTTTGTCAGAAGGATTACTAAGTAACATTCGGTGGTGATGCGTCAAATATAATTTATGTACATTTTACAAATTTTAAAATAAAAAGATGTTAATTTACCCACATGTCACTAAAAAGAGTTTAATTTTCAACATCCATGTGTCTCGTTTCTTTTTTTCTTGTGTGTTTGCATTGGCCTTTTGAGTGGATATGTGCGCAATCCTAGATCATACTGGATTATTGACTAAAGTGTTCTGTAGGTAATTATAACTACCTCGTGCAACAACCCACAACATGCCACAATCCAGAGCATAATTACGCTTTCATACAAGTATGAATCAGTTACAGGTGTTTATCATGTGTACCAACACTGTGAGCAAAAATAATACAGGATTTCATATTTGCAGATTATTAGTACTGATCTTGATATCACTGATAAAGGCTAAAATTCCTTAATGTATTGACTGTGATGTGAGTGCTTCCCAAGCAAGCAAGCAAGCAAGATTTCAACATCAGACAACTTCTGAATCTATGCCGTTATGTTTAATACAATCATTTGTCTTGGTCTACCTGGTTTCATCATATATTGACGTGTTTATTAAATATTGCCAAGCTTTTTTCTCCTTCCACAAGTGCCATGGTAAAATTTTGTTGAAGATGATACATTTTCATCAACTTGAGTTCATGATAAAACAAATACAATATGTTTTACTCTTTTAAACTATAAATCTTACCTCTAAATCTTTGTTTGGAAAGCTTTTATTTCTATGCAAATTCCTTTCTATTTTTATTAGCATTTGTGATTCCAACTGTATATAATGACAGTAGTTTTAGTCTCTAAATAACATTTACTTTACAGAGTCGTGAATTCTATCTTAAAAGTAAATTACAAAATTCAAATTTCTTACTGTGCTCTAGTATACTATGGTTTGGTTAGGCGGCCCGTCGGCATTTTTAATCCCGCGAGTTATAGTAGAACTAAAATTAAAGTTGCCCTACTTTTAAGAAAGTTAAAACATTATTTAGGTAAACACTGGGTGTCGCTATTACCCCAAAACGCCTCAACCCATTCAAAATGTTAATGATGTTCATTATATTTCCATGATTTAACTGAATACGTTTTTTGTAGACATGGAGCCACTAATTATTAAATAATTATAATAATAAAAAATAATAACACTAAAATTAATATTCTTTCACTGAGTTCAGAGGAAAGTGTGATATCTGCAATTTATATTAATTGCACAATTTTATTTTCACAACATGGAGAACACTCTTAAGACCCATCTGTTGAGTCGTTTTTTAATCTTAAAGGCAATGAAGCCTAGTGCTATTTTTATTAGAGAGTATGTGGCCCGTGACTCCATATTTGTTCTACATTTGGTGACCAATAAGAAAAAATGCTTTGGTCGGTAGAAAGCCAAATCCTTTTAGTTGCGTTTAATTACAGGGAGGTTCTGTGTCTGTAACTGATAATTGTCAGCATTGTATTAATAGCTGTGCATTTTCCTATTTGCACTTGGTGCTGCAGTTGGCAATTTTTCTCGAAATACGTTATAAATATGCATTGTTTTAAGATCGCCATGGCGGTGTCAGTGTCATGCAGCCGCTAATAACTATAATCTATACTCAAGCTAAAGCTGTCGTATCTACACAGCCTATGTATCAATACATCTGTTTTGTTGACTCACGCCATCTAGTGGACAAAAGTTGTAAAACTATTATTCTGCTTTCGTGTTGCAGAAGATACAGTATTTACAGGACCGCCTGCCTTATAGTAAGGCATGCATCGATCAAAGACGTAAACACATTAACATCTGCAAATTAGATTGATTAAATCGGTCAGGTGACCTTATTACTAACAACATCTGTAGCTCAAAGAAGCAAGGCCACATTTAGGTTTGTTTTTAGTAACGTTTGTTTCTTTTAAAAGAAAATTGCCAAAACAAAATGTAACCCGCTCTAGCTTTTGCATAAGACCATGCACTGTTATGTATGTGTAGGCTACATGCTAAATGCTTATTTGGTTTGTTTTATGATAGAACTCCTATACATTTGAACTCCTTTAGAAAGATAGTTTGACCTTTATATCTTTTTAATTGTTAGTGGTTGTACCTCGAGCCTTTAACCGTCATTCGGTACGGTGCTGATCTAAATTTTGATGTTAAAAGTTAGATATTTGAGTTGGGGACCGTCTTCATTGAGACCAGTAGCTATTGATATTCGAAAACTGCTGAATCAAATGATTAACCTTCTTAAAAACAAATTAATATGTGTAAATGGGTGATATTATCTACAGCCTTTAGTTAATTAATGGGATGCAATACGTAGTTTACATTTATTTATAAAGATGTTGTATTTTAATAGCATTTAATCCATTCAACACTAAAACCAAGAGTAAAGAATGTGACTAGATGGTAGTAACAACGCACATTCTTTGCATTTTGCATGCAGTTATTCCAATACCTTATTTACATAGTATTATTAATTATATAACTTGCATTTGACCATCATCCACTTGTAGCATTTGAAATGTATTACAGAAAATTCAATTCAACTGTGAAAGAACTGTGTAACTAGGTGGCAATAATGAGAGACGACCTTTGAATGTTGGACTGGATCAATTGTAAGTCGCTCTGGATAAGGGCGTCTGATAAATGACATACATGTAAATGTAAATAATGCCACACCCACTTTAAATAGAGGTATGCGTACTTAACCTTCACCATATGTTGGACGTTGCACAAACGCCACAAAGCATTTCTGGTACTAATTATGACTCAATATACTGTATTGTTATAGACTTACAATAGATGTACTGCAGGGGCGTTTCTAGACTACTTGTCGTACTGGGGCACACATAATTTAGAGGGGCACAGCTGTACCCCTCTGCGTGCAAGTCATTCGTAGGGGCACAACTGTGCATAAAAATAGCTGTTAAACACTAACTAGATTAAGTGATTGAACATAAGTGGGCGTTACTCTGCCGTGGATAAGAAATGAACAAATTATTTTTATTAACTGCATTAACGAACTATCGCTATGAGCTATTACCTTATCTGCAGCGTGGCTGGCTGACTTTTAAATATTTGTGGATATGATTACGCCATTAAAAAAATAATAATAAAAATAAAAACGAAAGACAGCGGCTCGGATTGAAAGCGTTCAAACGTTTGCAACCATTCTCGGGCCTTATGGGAAATGTAGTTCTGCTCAGCAAACCAGGATAAAATTGACTTTTTACCACCGCATTTTAATAAGGCACGTGACCTAATTCTGATTGGTCGGTGCCCGAACGGACATTATTCAGCACATAGGCCTACATTTTACAAAGTTGTGAATTTCAGTAGCATCTTCACAGCATTACAACTTAGATCTATTAATCCAACTGAAAAAGGTGCAGCTACAAGCAAGAATAGTGATGCACAACTTCTGTAAGATATCATGTAATTTATACTGTTCTAACTAATGTTTCAATTTCAATAGAACTTGAGCTCTAAGGCCTTTGCCATTAAAACCACCAGCAAATGGTGCTGGTGGAGTCTCTGTTTGGTTTTGCCTGTAATACCTTTTATATTGTATATATGTATTTACATTTGATATTATTCTGGAAGAGATTCTTAATGGTCAACAAAAATGTACTTCAGTTTTTTTAGCCAGAGACTGGAAAGAAATGATTGTAAGACTAATGAAACAATGTCCAACAACTATACACACACAAATTCTGTAATGTGGGCATGCCCTGTTCTGATTGTGCTACCACACACCCAGCCCCCTGCCAGTTGAAGAAACTCCAAAACTGAGACGATGGAACACAGACAGACAAATAGAGGGTGCCAGAACTCCACGCTACTCTTGGGAGTTAGCCATCAGACATGCTTGTGTGCTTGCAACCACAGACCAGCATTGTCCAACATGAACTTTTCACCCTAGACACAGAGATGAACCTGAAAATGAATGGTTGAAGAGGGCCATATTCCACATAAGCGAGGGAATGCCTTGCACCCTGACAAACCAACGGACAATCTGACCAATAGATAAATCTCACCTTGCCAAAGGTCGGATACAAACCAGGACGCTTCAGCACTGGAAACCAGAAAGCTACCTACTCTGGTTCATATCCTTGTTCTGATTAATTGAGGTGTGTCAGTTATGGAGTTGCATTTACATTATGACTTTGGTCAAAAATCCAGCTGCACCAGCACCAGATGACAGCTACTGGCACCATCAAGTCCGGTTATTCCAGAGGGAGGTTCCTGTTCACTGGCTCTTTTTTGAAAAGTGTGGATTTTTCCGCTCTGCATAGTTTCTGGTCTGAGTGTATATTCACCAGGTTACCTCCCAGTATTGCAAGGGGTTGGATTCCAGTACTCCTCATTGTATACAATTTCTTCACTGACACAAATTACACGTCTTGTCTGATTGTTTTGGTTTTCAAACTTATTATGCCTAATCACATAACATGAAACTGTCGCTGGCATGAACAACATTCAATCTAGAAAAGGTAAGTAATACAAAAATATACACAAACAAAATAACTCAATATCACTATACTTTCTTTCAAACATCTATATTACAGTACATGTTATTGTAGAATTTATTACTGCAATTCTTCATTTGTCATATGACATACTTTATGGCCTGTAAATAAAATTTATCTGGTGAGCCAATCATGTAGCAGCAGTGCAATGCATAAAATCACGTGTACAAGCTAACAGCTTCAGCTACTGTTAACATCAACCATCAAAATGGAGTGATTTTGACCATGGCATGAATGCTGCTCCCAGAAGGGTTGGTTTGAGTAACTGCAGACCTCCTAAGATTTTCAAACATAACAATCTCTAGAGTATACACAGACTGGTATAATGAAGTAAAAACATCCAGTGAACAACAGGTCTGTGGACAGAAACACCTTGCTGATGAAAGATAATGGCCAGGCTACTTAAAGCTAGTTTATATCTCATAAAATAACCACAGTAGTGCTTGAAAGTTTGTGAACGCTTTAGAATTTTCTATATTTCTGCATAAATATGATCAGATATTTACACGAGTCCTAAAAGTAGATAAAGAGAACCCAGTTAAACAAATGAGACAAAAATATCATACTTGGTCATTTATTTATTGAGGAACATTATCCAATATTACATATTAGTGAGTGGCAAAAAATATGTGAACCTTTGCTTTCAGTATCTGGTGTGACCCCCCTGTGCAGCAATAACTTCTACTAAACGTTTCCTGTAGCTGCTGATCAGTCCTGCACACCGGCTTGGAGGAATTTTAGCCCATTCCTCCGTACAGAACAGCTTCAGCTCTGGGAACAGCTTCAGCTCTGGTTTCCTCACATTAACTGCTCACTTCAGGTCCTTCCACAACATTTCGATTGGATTAAGGTCAGGACTTTGACTTGGCCATTCCAAAACATTAACTTTCTTCTTATTTAACCATTCTTTGGTAGAACGACTTGTGTGCTTAGGGTCGTTGTCTTGCTGCATGACCCACCTTCTCCTGAGATTCAGTTCATGGACAGATGTCTTAACATTTTCCTTTAGAATTCTATGATATAATTAAGAATTCATTGTTCCATCAATGATGGCAAGTCGTCCTGGCCCAGATACAGCAAAACAGGCCCAAGCCATGATACTACCACCACCATGTTTCACAGATGGGATAAGGTTCTTATGCTGGAATGCAGTGTTTTCCTTTATCCAAACATAACGCTTTTCTTTTGAACTAAAAAGTTCTATTTTGGTCTCATCTGTCCACAAAACATCCTTCCAGCAGCCTTCTGGCTCGTCCACGTGAACTTTAGTAAACTGCAGAATAGCAGCAACATTCTTTTTGGAGAGCAGTGGCTTTCTCCTTGCAACCCTGCCATGCACACCATTGTTGTTCAATGTTTCCTCTTATGGTGGACTCATGAACATTAACATTAGCCAATGTGAGAGAGGCCTTCAGTTTCTTAGAAGTTACCCTGGGGTCCTTTGTGACCTCACCAGCTATTACACACCTTGCTCTTGGAGTGATCTTTGTTGGTCGACCAGTCCTGGGGAGAGTAACAATGGTCTTGAATTTCCTCCATTTGTACACAATCTGTCTGACTGTGGTTTGGTGGAGTCCAAACTCTTTAGGGATTGTTTTGTAACCTTTTCCAGCCTGATGTGCATCAACAACTATTTTTCCTCAGAAATCTCCTTTTGTTCATGCCATGATACACTTCCACAAACATGTGTTGTGAAGAGCGGACTTTGATGGATCCCTGTTCTTTAAATAAAACAGGGTGCCCACTCACACCTGATTGTCATCCCATTGATTGAAAACACCTGACTGTAATTTCACCTTCAAATTAACTGCTAATCCTAGAAGTTCACATACTTTTGCCACTTACTAATATGTAATATTGGATCATTTTCCTCGATAAATAAATGAC
>JAJAGP010005553.1:0-31894 GCA_025084515.1 Ancistrus triradiatus
TACAGACCTCTCTCATCTTTCTAAGTAGGAGAACTTGCACAATCAGTGGCTGACTAAGTACTTTTTTGCCCCACTGTATGATCTCTCAGGTTTGAGTTTGTTTTCAGCAGAAGCCATTTTAGTGATTAAGCAAAAATTGCCATTTTGGAAGTTATGTTTTTCAATAGACTTAAACTTTTGCACAAATCTATATAAAGGTACTCCTCGTTTTACCATGGCCCGACTTTCGATCTTTCTACATTTTTTTTTCTGACAGAGTGTGACACGTGGCAGGAGTGATGGACACTGGGAATTGTAGTGAGGAAAAGTTGGGGCCAACTCTATGATATACAGTCAAAACCCGTTATTTCACCCATGCCTGTTTCATGGCTATTTTTTGAGAGAGGCGAGTTTGGTGACTTAAAGAGGCTACAAAAAAATAGACAAAGTGACATTCATACCTAATGCTGACATAATATGTTTTACAGAGCAGACCTCATTTACAGTTTCTATCCATTTACCCAAATTTGACAAATGGTCCTTGACTGACAATTTCTGTAACTCGAATGGAGTCCAGTCCGGCAAGGTGAGATGCCAGCTGGGGAGAGACAGCTGGGAAGATTAAAGTGAACCCTACCGACCAGTCGGCTGAAAATTTGGCTGCTTAACAGGGTAGAATTTCAGTGCTGACAAGACATTTGTCACATTTCAGGAATAGCGAGGGCGAGAGCCAAGTTTGGCGGCATTTTGAGGTAAAGTTCGCCAGTGGTGAGATACGAGTTTGGAGAGATAATGGGGATCGAGATAATGGGGTTAGAATGTATAAGTTACAAACACCAATGTGGACTGGAAAGCTGTTGAAGAATTTTGCCTAAGGAGCCAGAGGACCTTTGAATGCACCACATTTCGAACCTTGAAGGACTACAACAGCAGAAGACCACACCGAGTGCCCCTCTTGTCAGCTAAGAACAGGCGACTAAGCCTACAATTTGCACGGGCTCACCAAAATTGGACAGTAGTCGTTTGGAAGAACATTGCATGGTCCGATTAGTCTTGATCTCTGCTGTGACATTCGGATGGTCGGGTCAGAACTTGGCATCAACAAAACGAAAGCATGGCTCCGTCATGCTTTGTACCAACAGTTCAGACTGCTGGTGATGTAATGGTGTGGAGGATATTTTCTTGGCACACTCTGGGTCCTTTAATATCAAATGAGCATCATTTAAACCCCATAGGCTACCTGAGTATTGTTGCTGACCATGTGCGCCAATTTATGATGGCTACTTCCAAGCTCATGTCAATATGGAGCAAAATCTCTGAGGAACGTTTCCAGCACTTTGCTGAATCTATGCCACTAAGAATTAAGGCAGTTCTGAAGGCAAAACTGGTTCAACCTATCTAAGTGGCCGGTGAATGTGTATTTAAAAAAATAGCTTATTCATGCACAAATGACTGTTTGTTTGTTTTTTTAATTGGAAAACTTTGTGTATTTTTTACTTAGGATGTTTTGAAGTGTAGCCAAATGATCGTGGACTAAAAGCTAAGAAGTTTCCTTCAAACGTTTGTAACATGTTTTCCTCTTTGGCTTTATTTTAAAAAAATCCCATCAGGTGTTTTTCTTCCTTTTCTCTCTACTTTTTTCTCTCCCACTGTCTGCTCTTCCTCTGGCTACTGTTTTTTTTCTGTTTCTCTCTTTCTAAAATGGCTGAACTCCTCCCCTTTTTAGGGGTCCAGAAGGGGGAGGTGTGAGAGCGTGACCAAGTACTTCTATTCTTCGTGGGGACCATATGTACAGAAAAGGAATGGAACAATTGAATTTTTTTAAACTTTTCGCTTGCAGGTCGCTAGTTTACAACAACTTTTTTGAACAGCCTAAAGAGCTAATTGTTTTTCTTGTGGTTACTTAATCCAAGGTGAAGGTTAGCATAAGGTGTAGCATTACTTATCTGTAGGAATAATTATGTCCCCATAAAGATATGATTACAGATACAGAGTGTGTTGCCATTCTTAAAAAAAAATGCAAGGCCTCAGATCAGCCTTGTGTGTAACCTCGGGTTATCCCCCTCCCATTAATCTGTAAGATGAAAGGAAAATACGATTTAAGTCAAATATATGTTAGTTTAAAAAAAACAAATCACTTTGCTACTAGACATGGCAAACATGCCAAGTAGTCTTCGCATGTATTGTGAATAATTGTTGATATGGCTAAATATTAAAGATTTATTAAAGATTGCCACGGATCCATGAGTTTACCCACGAATCACACTACAATAAGAATGATTTCAAAGCAAAAACATATTTGAAAAGCTGCGACAAAGCATTAATATAGGCCTTTTCTTGTTTTATTTTACGAGTCAAAGAACTACAGTTCCCATAGTGCTGCCGGTGGGACGTCATCAAATCAGTTTTCTCGCGAAAGGGCTTTTTAATAGGTCGAAACGATTTTTAACTTTTATAAAGAGCACAGTTTGAGTGCTTCTGCTGTTTTATACTACTGTAATTTGATTATGTTCATTGTTTTAATTATTTTATCCTGTTTAACTCGCAGCTAATCGCAGCTAACCTTGGGGGAAACCATTTGGCGCCATGTCGTCACAGTCACGTGACCACCCCGACGTTTCTGATCTTTTGACTGTGTGTATTGTAGTACTTCATCGAAACGTTCAAGTTCTAAATTGAATTCTAGACCTATAATCAGAGATTTCGAATTCTATGTGAGTCTATTTAGTCGTCTGGCACTCTAACAGCGAGCGGTGAATGAGTTTTAAACAGGTTTATCGCTAAAACAATTATGGCCAACCTGTTGACCTGTATTCATAGCCATGTAGCGGCAATTCACGGTATTACACAAAACCAGGGCTTTATTGACTACAGGAATGGCTTTTACTGAGTCGATTTGTCAAACAAAGCCATTTTAAAGCGTCTGTGTTCGTTCGATTGATTCGACTCACTAAAAGGGATTTTAAAGAAGATTAATTTATACCTAGTTCCTTCATATATATTCAAATGTAGTCATTTAGCAGGGCTTTGGGTTCCAACAGTGGCAGCTTTGGAATGTTGGACCTTCTGGTCATTAATGCAGTATCTTAACCGCTAAAACGCCACCGTCCAGTGTGAGTAATATGGTTTCTATGATTTAACTGATTAAACTTTGGCACGAATAGCCTATTCACGTTGTATTGGGAACACTTTATAAAGTATTTGCTCCCATCTTGTGGTGAAAAACGGAATAACAAAAATATTAATCCTGAGCTCCTTTCTCAAGCTCAGAATATGGTGAGCTCACTTTTGTCTTTCATAGCTCCCCTTTTCCTTCAAATCAAGAGTAAAGTGAGTACAGCCGAGACTATGCTAAATGGATGGCTGTTTACATCGCTGGTCTTCCAGGATTGCCTATTTTCCCATATCGCTCCAAGTTGGTTTAAGTTGGCTTACACTTTTGCACACCAGTGTCCAAGATCTAAATAGTCTAATGAGTGTGTTTCCACTGCTACAGAGTTCAGTGGTGGTGTGCTTTATACCACTCCATCTGATGCTTGCCACTATGCTTGGTGCTCGACCATGGAAACCCATGCCATGACGCTCCTGGTGCCCAGTTTTAGTGCTGATCTTAATGCCAGAGGAAATTTGGAACTCTGCAGTTATTCGATCAGCAGAGCGTTGGCGACTTTTATGCACTATGCATCTCAACACTGACTGACCCCAGATGTGGCAATGGGACTTAAGGAAACACCTGAATTCAATGATGAAGAGGTGTGTCCCTATTGCTCTGCCCATAAAGTGTACGCTGGTCTTTGCCATTTCATTTTAGCAGAGCGATTTTCCACAGTCTGACTTTTCACGGCCAAATTATGACAGATATGATCATTTAATCATTTATGCATGTGCCCTGATCCAGAGTGTCTTGCAATCTTATAATACCATCTTTTGAATTAGAACCAATTGTGGTTTAAGGACCCAAGAGTGGCTGTGCGGCAGAAGCTGGGATATGAACGCTGGACCTTCTAGTCCACAGTCCTGTTCCTTAAACTTCATGTCATGTTGATCAGAAAGAAACGTGAAATATCTTGGGTTCATGCTGTCTGCAATGAAATAAAAGTCAAAGCAAATGTAAGAAACACTGTTTGGCACACAATTTGTTCTGCCAAATAATGGATACAGAATAAAAGTTAATGTTTTTGGAACAACCAAGTCAAAGCTCTGACCTTAATCCAATAGAAATTTTGTGGACGGACCTGAAGTGAGCAGCACGTGAGGAAGGTGGAACCTGAAACCTTGATGGTATGGGTTACTATGGCAGGTTCTCAGGTGAGAAGAAACATTTAGAATGTGG
Organism: Ancistrus triradiatus; assembly: GCA_025084515.1. Taxonomy (NCBI): domain Eukaryota; kingdom Metazoa; phylum Chordata; class Actinopteri; order Siluriformes; family Loricariidae; genus Ancistrus; species Ancistrus triradiatus. The sequence goes on from JAJAGP010005553.1 coordinate 4,313, forward strand.
AAGGAAATGACAATACTATGAGGAAATGCCAAACGTCACAACAAACTCAACAACAACTAGCTTTAAAGATGTAACCCTGGACTTGTGGAGCCCCTCAGGAGAGAACGAAAACGCATCAGAACTCATCATGCTGCAAAATTAAGCCGGTGTCAGTTTGTTATGGATCTGATTGCAGTTATCATTGATCAGCTGAATGTCTGCGCTGCATTTTTAGTGTGTGTGTGTGTGTGTGTGTGTGTGTGTGTGTGTGATCCACCTTGAGGCTGTTGAACGGACTGATCGATCATCTCTGTATCGATTCATCTCTGAATCTGCCCCCCAAAAAATAAAAATCACAGATTGGAGATCGGCCGCGGCTGGAATTGCGTATCGATCTTTTATAATAATATCTGAGCTCAGATAAAGCCGGTAGAAACACACTGGGGCAAGGTGAAGCAAGGAGACAGTGTGTCATTCCAGGAACCGTCCACTAGAGGGCAGTAAGAGATCGCGATTTGTGTTCCAGCACTCGCATCCAAACATGGATGCTTTTCAATTTTTTTTTTTTAAATTTAGAAAAAGCCCTTCATCTCTAAACCTCCTGTGTTATCGGCCTTGCTTCTCAATTTTCCTTCCTCCCTCCCAGATTGGTTTATCCTGTTCCTCAACACCGTCTTCATTTTCTGTCAGCGCTTAATTTTGGAGAAGATCCCAGGAATCACCTAGAGCCGCCAATTTACCTACTAACATTATTGGAGATGTGGGTTTGGAAATCTGGGGGGAATGTACCAAAATCAGCTCAGCCAGTTGCCAAGGCTCGATTTTCTGTCGGGTGCCAGTTTTACTGCTCCACCATCTGTGTGGATTTTGGTACATTCTCCCCATGCCAACCCCCAGTATCCTCTAATTCTACATATTACAAGTTACGGAAGCTTATCCGCTTAACGCTCGGACTGCTCCTCCTGAACTTCACCCTGGAATGCCGCCGACGCGTTCCTGCCAGTTTGAGCTCCTCTGACATTTCTCAGCGAGAGGAAAAGATGGTGCTGGACCTGCTCGGCAGATGTCTTCTCACCCACACGCCAGTTTCCTCACATTATCCTCCCCTCAGAACCCAACCATCCCCCCATGAGAGAGTGTCAGCAACAGTGAAGGAAGAGACAGGAACTGGCTGAAGATCCATCTGAATCCGCCAGGGTTTCAATTTACTCAGCCGTGACGTCCTGCTTCTCCTTCTTCTTACTCTTCATGCCAGGGCTCTGGGGAAGAGAGGAAAAGTCGCTAATCACGTTAAAGCTTCAAACATAGAATTTCAAGCCTGTCAGTGTACCACTGGCCCGGGTAATGATGATATTTGTAGATTTTCAGGGATTGCCTTCTCTCTTGGTGTCAACAGCGGATGATTCAAGCTCACTAACCATCAACCGGTAGTACAACAGCGACCCCTTACCTAGTCTTATGACGCATTGTATGTTGGTCCATTGCAGGGCTGTGTACGGGGCATTGTTGCTAATGATCTCCTGACTAATCTAATAATCTAATCAAATCTTCTACTCTTTCTAGGAAGCCCACCAATATCCTAGAGTTGAAGCTGTTCTGTTTGCAAAAAAATGCCTAACCTGACCGGAAACCACAGCCAGGCCGAGTCTCTATGTGGTGGGCCAGCATTTTAGACCACCACTGAACCACCCTAGCACAGCGTAAAATGTACTTACTAAGGGATTTTGGCATTGGCTTGTACTTATAATGTCTGCACATTATAATTACCGTAATTACTAGAGTAGAACGTCTATCGTAAATACACTATGAAATAGCTAACTCTAAGTGCTTGCGTTGTAGGCAAATACTGAAACTGTTATAGTAGCAATGCTTACTGTAATATTTTACCAAACATGCAAAATTAAATTACCCTAATGACTAGAATAGCATGGCTACCGTAAGTACACTAAAAAATAAATTATTCTAACTGCTTGCATATGTTTTCTATTCTAGGCCGACTACTGGAACAGTTTGAGTAACAAGCTTACCATGAGATTTTAACAAACATGCACAATTACCGTAATTACTAGAATAGCTTGACTGCAGTAAAGACACTAAGAAATAAAATACTGTAACAGCTTGCATATGTTTCCTATTGTAGTCAAGTCAAGTCAAGTCAGATTTATTTATATAGCGCTTTTTACAGTGGAGCATTGTCTCAAAGCAACTTTAGAAGTTTAGATTATCTCCTAATAACTACGTCCAATCCCAAATTGAGCAAGCCTATGGCGACAGTGGAAAGGAAAAACTCCCTAGTTCTAGGAAGAAACCTTGGGAGGACCAAGACTCAAAAAGGGGACCCAACCTCCTTGGGCGGCGTAGATTTATAATCTAAGAGCGAACTAAAAGTCATGGAGTCAAAGTTCGAATAGAATGTGAAGTATGCACATCGACAGTTAAGTTGGCCCAGTTTATGATGATAAATCTAAGAGCGAAACTACAGTCATGGAGTCAAAGTTCGAATAAAATGTGAAGTATTCACATCGACATTAAGTGGCCCGGGTATGATGATAAATCTAAGAGCGAAACTAAAGTCATGGAGTCATGGTCGAATAAAATGTGAATTATGCACAGTGGAGCTCCATCAGATGTACATCATGTGTGGGGCCGGAACTGCCGGAACACAGCTCGGAGAGAAAACAGAAAATGTAATTAGTTATTGATTAAGAGCACAGTGTTTATTAACAATCACTGATGCCATGTCAATCACTGATGCCAAGTGTAGCATGTAGGCATCTACAGGAAAAGTTTGACTAGCAGTGCTGACTGTAATATTTTAACAAACATAGAAAAGTATCCTAATTACCAGAATAGCATGGCTACCATAAATACACTAAGAAATCAACTACTGTAACTGCTTGCATGTGTTTTCTATTGTAGGCAAACTACAAGAACTGTTGGAGTAGCAATGCTGACTGTAATATTTTAACAAACAGAAAAATTACCCTAATTACAAGAATTGCATGACTACTCTAAATACATAAAGAAATAAGATACTGTAACTGCTTGTGTGTGTTTTCTATTGTATAGAAACTATTGTTGTAGTAGCAAGCGTACCATAAGATTTTAACAAACATGCATAATTACCATAATTGCTAGAATAGCATGGCTACCGTAAATACACTAATAAATAAACTGCTCCAATTGCTTGCATATGTTTCTTGTTGTAGGCAAATTACTGGAACAGTTTGAGTAGCAATGGTTACTGTAAGATTTTAGCAAACATTGTAGAATTACCCTAATTACTAGAATAGCATGGCTACCATAAATACACTATGAAATTAAGTACTGTAACTGTTTGTGTTTGTTTTCTATTGTAGGCAAACTATTGGGAATTTTATACTAGCAAGCGTACCATAAGATTATTGACAAACATGAATAATTACCATAATTGCTAGAACACAAAGAAATAAAATACTGTAGCTGCTTGCCTATGTTTTTTGTTGCCTATGTTTTCAGGAACGGTTGGAGTAACAATGCTTACCGTAAGATTTTATCAAACCTGCAAGATTACCTTAATGACTAGAATAGCACTAGAATAGCAAGACTACTGTAAATACGCTTAAGTATTGTTCAGACGGTAGGAACTGTGGGAGTAAGCCTAGCATATGTCCATTTTCAAGTCATTGTCTGACGAAGAAAAGATTTCCATTTAGGGAGCCCCAGGCGTGATGGAAAATGAATGAAACATAATAACCGAGTCGATTTGAGACCCGTCCGATGCTATTTCCAGTTCTGGTCCCTCGCCGTTTTTACATTCACCTGATTTCTTTCTCCCCTTCCCTTGACGGGATGCAACGTACAATACAATTGAATGAATTTCTGGTTGGCGTGTTTCCTCGGAGATGAATCTGATAGCGCCAAGCAGGGAGAGAAGCAAAAAAAAAAAAAAAACCCCACATGTGACTAAACGATACGTGCTAACAGGAAATGAAAAGGCTACAGGATAAGATCAGGTAGCACAATAAGGAGCTGTTGTGTAAACACCACGATAAACATCAGATAACGAAATGAAAGAGAAGCGAGACGCTCGAGCTAGCTCTCGCATCCCTGGAAAGCTTAGTTTTATAGAGTCGCAGGAAAAAAAGTTTAAGTCCTTTTGAACAAGTAGGGTTCCTGTATTAGTTATAACATTTAGATTTACAGCATTTAGCCTTACCCTTATCCAGAGCGACTTACAATTGATACAACCTTACAATCCAAGCAATTGTGGGTTAAGGGCCTTGCTCAAGGACCCACAGTGGCAGCTTGGCAGAGGTGGGATTTGAACTCTGAACCTTCTGGTCCATAGTCCAGTACCTTACCCGCTAGGCTACCACAGTTATAACATTATACGTGATAACGTTATAACATTTCATAATATATGTATACATGTTATACGAAAACAATGGATGTATAACAGTAAATTATATTACTAGTAATTTTTTGATGTATCTGAGGTACATGTTTATATTCTCTATAATGTCTTAACATGACTGCACTTTAATGTTACACGTTTAAAACAATTTTTAAATACAGTGGGGCAAAACAGTATTTAGTCAGCCACTGATTGTGCAAGTTCTTTTGCTTAGAAATATGAGGGAGGTCTGTAATTTTCATCATAGGTACACTTCAACTATGAGAGACAAAATGAGAAAAAAAAAATCCAGGAAATCACTTTGTAGGATTTTTAAAGAATTTAATAGTAAATCAAGGTGGAAAATAAGTATTTGATCACCCACAAACAAGCAGGATTTCTGGCTCTCCACGACCTGTACTTTCTTTTAAGAAGCTTTTGTCTACTCGTTACCGTATAATGGCACCTGTTGACCTCGTTATCTGTAATTAACAGAAACCTGTCCACAGCGCAAACAGGTCAGACTCCAACTCAACCATGGCGAAAACCAAAGAGCTGTGAAGGACACCAGGAAGAGAAAATTGTAGACTGCACCAGGCTGGGAAGAGTGAATCTACAATGGGGCAAGCAGGTTGGTGAATAAATCAACTGTGGGAGCAATTGTAAGAAAATGGAAAACCATACAAGACATTGAAATCTCCCTGTGGGCCACGCAAGATTTCATCCCATGGGTCAAAATGATCATGAGAACGGTGAGAAAAAATCCCAGAAATACACGGAGGGACCTGATAAAGGACCTGCAGAGAACTGGGAGCAAGTAACAAGGCTACCATCAGTAAAACACACTATGAGGAGAGGGACTCAGATCTTGGCAGTGCCAGACGTGCCCCTGCTTAAGCCAGTACATGTCCAGGCCCATCTGAAGTTTGCCAGAGAGCATATGGATGATCCAGAAGAGGATTGGGAGAAAATATTGTGGTCAGATGAAACCAAAATAGAACTTTTTAGTAAAAACCCAACTCGTCGTGTTTGGAGGAAAAAGAATGCTGAGTTGCAGCCCAAGAACACCATACCTACTGTGAAGCATGGGGGTGAAAACATCATGCTTTGGGGCTGTTTTTCTGCAAAGGGGACAGGACGACTGATCCGTGTTAAGGGAAGAGTGAATGGGGACATGTTTCGTGAGATTTTAAGCCAAAACCTCCTTCCATCAGTGAGAGCATTGAAGATGGAATGTGGCTGGGTCTTCCAGCATGACAATGATCCCAAGCACACCGCACGGGCAACGAAGGAGTGGCTCTGTAAAAAGCATTTTGAGGTCCTGGAGTGGCCTAGCCAGCCACAGCCCCATAGAAAGTTTGTGGAGGGAGTTGAAAGTCCTAAAACATCACTGCTCTAGAGGAGACCTGCATGGAGAATTGGGCCAAAATACCAGCTACAGTGTGTGCAAACCTGGTGAAGACTTAAAGGAAATGTTTGAGCTTTGTCATTGCCAACAAAGGTTATGTTACAAGTATTGAGTAGATTTTTTTGTTATTGACCAAATACTTATTTTCCACCATAATTTACCATTAAATTCTTTAAAAATCCTATAGTGTGATTTCCTGGATTTTTTTTCTCATTTTGTCTCTCATAGTTGAAGTGTACCTATGATGACAATTACAGACCACTCTCATCATTCTAAGTAGGAGAACTTGCACAATTAGAGGCTGCATAAATACTTTTTTGCCCCACTGTATAAATATTAAATAAAGTAACTTACCAGTAATTTAAGAGCTCGGGAACAAGACAAGCATGACTGAACAATAAGTTACCTGGAGCTAGAGACACATGAGCAGAGTGAGATGGCGTGACGCGCTCGGAAAGAGGGCTAGCGTGCCCTGATACAGGGTTACATAGCGCTTTCGGCTCATTTGCGATGCTAGCTGATGCAGAGTGCACACAGATGGGGCTAACAGGTTCCGAAATACCATCACCAGACGCTAGCGGCTCGGGCATGGCAGCCAAGGGGCACGGCACACTCACTCACAGAGCTGGGCAACGCCAAAAGCTCAATTATAGAGCCAAAAGGCGTGGCGAGGTCAAGTACGGAGCTAAGCGGCACTAACGGCTCAGGTACGGAGCTAACATGCTCAGGTACAGAGCTAATATGCTCAGGTATGGATCTAGATGGCACTAACGACTCAGATATGGAGCTAACGTGCTCGGGTATGGAGCTAAGGGGCGCATCGTGCTCAGGTACGGGGTGGGTGGCGCTAACTGCTCAATTATAGAGCTAAAGGGCACAGCAAGCTCAGGTACGCAGCTAACGAATGACGCTGTTCCGCCCAGCTCCTTAATGGCTGCGGTGATAACCAAGAGCTGCTCTAAAATGCCCAGCAGACTCGGATCGGGCTGAACCACAATGGCCACAGGAGCTGGGGGAGCAGCCGCAGTGGCAGGAACCGGCCCTCTCTCTGGCCCTTTGAACCAGACTCATCACATCAGTCCGGACAGCCTGATCATACAGATCGGTCAAGGAGGAAGGGGGTTCCAGGAGGAACAGCTCGTCCTTCACCTTCTCGCTGAGGCTCTCTTCAAAGATGGCCATAAGCGCTTGGTCACAAAACCCAGTCTCCACAGCCAGAAGACACTCGGCGACATGCCTGGACCCCTGCCTGGCCTCTAGAATGCCAGGTGGCTTGGGTGGCAGTACCCGGGGTTGAGAATTGATTGAGCTGTAGGGGATGCAAAAGATACCCTTCAGGATCCGTACAGGACGCAGGTGGATCAGGACAAATGAGATCAGCCTGAACGAAAGGCGTCAAGCTACGGGGCGAACCAGCCCTGACCCTGGGCTTGGGATTGAGATGGGCATCAACATGGATAGCCAGATCATAAAGCTTGGCCAGAGAGGGAGGTGGTTCCAGGGCTAACAGCTCGTCCTTTACCTCCTTGTTGAGGCCAAGCTCAAAAGCCTTCATTAACGTCCAGTCATCCAGGCCCATCTCTACGGCCAGCCGATGGAACTCATTCACATAATCCGCAACCCGTCTAGAGCCCTGCCTGACCTCAAAGATCCTAGGAGGTTCAGGTGACTGGGCCTGTGGTGAAGGATCCATCAAACTGGGGGGGATGCAAGAGATGGGCTGGGGTGGACCATGAGGGTCTGGGGGCCAGTTGAAATCACTAGGCAGATGAAAAGTGATGGATGGCCAAAACAACCCTGGGTGAGCATTAGGTGGACGCTGGCGCCTTTTGTGGCAGGGGCTGGGTAGCACAGGAGGGTCAGGCTGCCAACCCAGGTCACTGATGGGACCATAACAACTGGCTGGGCTCCCAAAAGCTAAATGGGACCCCACCAGAGATTGATGATGCCGTCTGTGGCGACAGAGGACCTCAGTATTGGAGGGTCAGGAGCTAATGCTGGGTCCTTGTATTGGTCGCATCATTCTGTTATGGGTTGCCATATTTGGGCTGGTGACGAACCGTGAAAATGGGGGGTTTTAGGACCCAAGGTGCAATTAGTTAAAGATAGAAGGGGCGAACCAAAAAAGGAAAAAATGGAATGAAATGGGGACTGATCGTGTGAGAGGGAAAAGGAGGTGGGGAGCGAGCCTAAAAAACAAAGAGGAAGTCGGCAACAGTGAGCACTAGCGGAATGCTTTACCTGCCCTAAAGCTAGGCCCTAACGATACCGGGGCAGCCTCCTGACTGGTCATTGCTGGCGATATTCAAATCGGCAGATACATTTTTACCCTGACAAAAGAAGGAAGCTGTGTGAGGGCCGAAGAGAACGCAATGACACGACAACCTGTGTGGGCTACAAAGTGTGCTTATATAGGCAGGTGTCGCCACTTACTCGCATAACTCCACATTAGGGCTGGCACATGCGCGATCGCATTCAGCGTGCTCACACCGCTATAGTGAGTCATTGGTGACCTCCAGCTTCACAAGCTAGGGTCAGTGTGACTCCTAACAATATCTGAGGTAAATGTTGATATTCGATGTATATAATGTCATAACATGACTTGGTAATTGCACTTTAACATTGCATTTATAAACACTTTGTAGCTATTTATATATGCTAACTAAAAAATAATAATAAAAAAAAATTTATAAAACACTTTAGTTATAAATATTGAACAAAGTTAATTTTACTGGTAATTTTTTCGACATTAATCTGAGGTAAAATGTGATATTCTCTTATGGTAGTAATACAGTCGCTATGAAAAATTTGGGCACCCCTGATAATTTTCATTATTTTTTTCTTATAAATCATGGTGTCCAGCTCAGCAATTTCAGGTAAATATATCATATAGCAGATGAACACCGTGATATTTGAGAAGTGAAATTAAGTTTATAAGTTTTACAGAAAGTGTGCAGTAATTATTCAAACTAAATTAGGCAGGTGCATAAATTTGGGCACCCTTGTCATTTGAATACCTTTAGCACTAATTATGAGAACACAAAATTTGTTTTGTAAGCTCATTGACCCTTGATCTACATACACAAGTGAATCCAACTATGAGAAAGTGTTAAGGTGGCCAATTGGAAGTTTTTCTCCTCTTTGTATCTTCTCTGAAGAGTGGCAACATGGGAGCCTCAAAACAACTCTCAAATGGCCTGAAAAAACAAAGGTTTGTTCCAACATCCATGGGGTTCAGGGAAAGAGGGAAAAGCTTTCTCTCAGGATTTGTCAAGCTGTCATTTCCACTGTGAGGAACTAGTGAAGCAATGGAAGACCACAGCCAACAGTCTAGTTAGGAACTATGACTCCATGACTGTAGTTTCGCTCCTTTCGATTTATCATCAATCCCCCGGTGCCACTTAATGTCGATGTGAATACTTCACAATTCTTTCAAACTTTGACTCCAGAACTTTAGTTCGCTCTAGATTTATCATCTTACCGCCGCCCCAAGGAGGGTTGGGTCCCTTTTGAGTCTTTGGTCCTCCAAGGTTTCTTCCTAGAAACTAGGGATTTTTCCCTTGCCACTGTCGCCCTAGCTTTGCCAATTTGAGATTTGGACGGAGTTATTAGGAATAATCCAAACTTGTAAAGTTGCTTTGGAGACATGCTCCATTGTGAAAAAGCGCTATATAAAAAATCTGACTGACCTTGACCTTGACTGAACTCTCCCCGAAAGTGGCCAGACCACGAAAAATCTCATATAGCAAGGCCGAAGGAATGTTGGAGAACAGCATAGTCAAAGCCACAAACCACCTCCAAAGACCTACACTCATCGTGCTGGCGAGGTGTCCACTGTTCATCGTAATCCTATAAACCTTCATTTCACTATACAGCGCACTTTGCACAAGGAAGGCTGCATGGAGAAGTAATGCAGAAGAAGCCTTTCTGCAGACACCCACAAACAGAATGTCACTTGAGGTGTGCTACAGCACATTTGACAATCCACTTATTTTGGAATAAAGTGCTGTGGTACTGATAAACTAAAATTGAGTTGATTTGGACATACAATGAGCGGAAAAAAGAACACAGCATCCATGACAAACAACTTGCTACCACCATAAAATTTGGTGGCGGTTCCATAGGCTGTGGATTGGTGCCAGTGCAGGTACAGGATCGCGTTAAAGGTGGAGGGTCGCATGGATAGAGTTTTATATCTCCAATTCTTGATACATTGTTCAAGAATCAGTGACAAAGTTGCACCGAGGCCAACGACCCCAAACCCTGCTCATAATCTACTAAGGCATTCATGCAGAGGAACCAGTACAACGTTCTGGAATGGCCATCTCAGTCCCCAGACATGAATATTACTGAAAATGTGGGCTGTCCATGCTTGGAAACCATCAAAGATGACTGAACTGGAGATGTTTCTAAAGAAGAATGGTCCAAAGCACCTTCAACCAGAATCCAGACTGGAAGCTGTAGGAAGCGTTTAGCGGCTGTTATTTCTACAAAATGAGGATCTACTAAATATTGATGTAATTTTTCTGCTGGGGTGCCCAAATTTATGCACCTGCCTAATTTTGTTTGAATAATTACTGCACACTTTCTGTAAATCCTATACACTTCATTTCACTTCTCAAATATCACTGTGTTCATCTGCTATAATGATTATTTTCACTCAGTGCTGATCGGAACAACCAATTTATTTTATAAACTAAAATCTGAAAATTATCAGTGGGTGCCCACAACTTTTTCATACGACTGTATGACTGATAACTCAAACTTTAACATTACATTTATAAACACTTTGTAGCTATGTATATTCAGTGGGCAAAAAATATTTAGTCAGCCACTGATTGTGCAATTTCTTCTACGGAGAAAAATAGAGAGGTTTGTAATTTCATAATAGGTACACTTCAATTATAAGAGACAAAATGAGGGGGAAAAAATCCAGGAAATCACATTGTAGGATTTTACAAGAATTTAATTGTAAATTATGATGGAAAGTAAGAATTTGGTCAATAACAAAAGTTCAACTCAATACTTTGTAACATGACCTTTGTTGGCAATGACAGAGGTCATTGTTTGGGATCATTTCCTGTAAGTCTTCACCAGGTTTGCACACACTGTAGCTGGTATTTTGGCCCATTCCTCCATGAAGATCTCCTCTAGAGCAGTGATGTTTTGGGGCAACACAAACTTTCAACTCCCTCCACAAATTTTCTATGGGGTTGAGGTCTGGAGACTGGCTATTCCACTCCGGGACCCTGAAATGCTTTTTACAGAGCCAGTCCTTTGTTGCCCAAGCGGTGTGTTTGGGATCATTGTCATGCTGGAAGGCCCAGCCACGTTCCATCTTTAATGCTCTCACTGATGGAAGGAGGTTTTGGCTTAAAATCTCCCCGTTCATTCTTCTCTTAACACTCATCAATCATTTGTCCTGTCCCCTTTGCAGAAAAACAGTGCCAAAGCATGATGTTTCAACCCCAATGCTTCACAGTAGGTATGGTGTTCTTGGGAAGCAACTCAGCATTCTTCTTCCTCCAGTTGAGTTTTTACCAAAAGTTATATTTTGGTTTCATCTGACCACATGATATTCTCCCAGTCCTCTCTCTCCCAGTCCTCTTCTGGATCATCCATTATGCTCTCTGGCAAACTCAGATGGGCGCCTGGACATGTACTGGCTTAAGCAGGGGAGGCACCCTGGCACTGCAGGATCTGTGTCCCTCTCAGCGTAGTGTGTTACTGATGGTAGCCTTGTTACTTTGGTCCCAGCTCTCTGCAGGTCATTCATTAGGTCCCTCCGTGTAGTTCTGGGATTTTTGCTCACCGTTCTCATGATCATTTTGAACCCACGGAATGAGATCTTGCATGGAGCCCCAGATCGAGGGTGATTATCAATGAGATTATCAATCAACCTTGTATGGCTTCCATTTTCTTACAGTTGCTCCCACAGTTGATTTATTCACACCATCCTGCTTGCCTATTGTAGATTCACTCTTCCCAGCCTGCTGCAGGTCTACAATTTTCTTCCTGGTGTCCTTCAACAGCTTTTTGGTTTTCGCCATGGTTGAGTTTGGAGTCTGACTGTTTGAGGCTGTGGACAAGTGTCTTTTATACAGATAACGAGGTCAAACAGGTGCCATTAATACAGGTAACGAGTGGAGGACAGAAGAGATTCCTAAAGAAGAAGTTCTGTGGTCTGTGAGAGCCAAAAAACTTGCTTGTTTGTGGGTGACCAAATATTTATTTTCTACCATGATTTACAATGAAATTCTTTAAAAATCCTACAGTGTGATTAACTGGATTTTTTTACTCATTTTGTCTCTCATAGTTGAAGTGTAGCTATGATGAAAATTACAGACCTCTCTCGTCTTTCTAAGTAGGAGAACTTACACAGTCAGTGGCTGACTAAATACTTTTTTGCCCCACTGTAAGCTAAATACATTATTTTACTGTTAAGTTTTCGACATATCTGAGGTAAATGTTGATATTCTCTATAATGTCATAACATGACTTGGTAACAGCAATTTAACATTACATGTACAAAACAGTTTTTTGTAATAAATTGTTACGGTGTGCCCGGTGAACTGTGTGAATAGGGTGGTTTTAGGACTCAAGTGCAGTGAGCTCCTGATGGAAATAACCAGCCAAAGGAAAATATAAATAAGTATATTTGAAGGTGTGTGGTAAGGGGAAAAAATAAAGCTGCACCTGAAAGGTCGGCAGCTGGTATTGAACCCTGATCGCTGGCGTCAGGGTCGAATGTGCATTGGACACAAGCACAGCTAGGAGGCGAACTCAAAAATAAAGTGTTGAAACCGTTAATGAAGGGATAAATAAGGAATAAAACCCCGCGAGGGTGTGCAATAAAGTGGGGAAACAAAAAGCCACTAACAATGCTAAAAGGCTCTGTGGTGAGCATAAGAAGGAACGAAGCGTGCCATGGGTCTACGCATGCACAGAGCAGACGAGAACCCGAATGGAGCAGGGCTAGAGTGTATCGGTCTACGGGCCTGATTTGGGGATCTTTGGAGGATCCCGAAAATGTGTGATGCGTGTCATGGTACTGTGCGTGCGCAGCCCAATGGACGCAGAATTGAAGGACACAAGCAGTGAGCAGCTTTGAAGTACAAGGTGGAAGCTCACGCTAAGGCAGCGAGCGGAACTGATGTCACCCAGCGGGGAAGAGTATCAGAGGAGTGGGGACTCCAGACTGAAAGCAGCAGAGTGCCCACCGAATAAGGCGAGGGTGCGACAACCAACACTGCTCAGCTGTGCCCTTAAAGTACCTGAGCCAGCAGGTGTCTTCAATGATGTAATTAGCGCCAATAGTAGTTGGCACATGCATGCTGGGGATCGCACGCCGACCTTGGCACATCCACCATGCCATTGCTGCCCTCCAGTGTCGAGCTGCGGAACTGCGTGGTCCCTTACATAATTACTAAACAAAGTCGTTTAGTGGTAATTTATTGACATATCTGAGGTAAATGTTAATATACTCTATAATGTCATAACTTGGCAAATGCAGTTTAACGTTACATGTATAAAACACTTTTTAGCTGTAAGTACTAAAGAAAGGAATTTATGAGTAATTTATCGACATATCTGAGGAAAATGTTTGTCATAACATTTGTAGCATGTTGGGTTTTTGTATTAGTATCTCAGAAGATGAGGTGTGATCTTTATCCAACTTTTCTGAAGCTTTTCTGAAGATGATCCACCAAGACCTTGTCCTGTAACGTTTCTCCATACAGTTTGGGATTTGAATCCAGCTGCTTGAGTAATAATCCTCCACCATGCTTCACAGTTCTTCACAGGTTTGTCCACTTGCATCACCTGTTGAAAGAGTTATGGAATGTCCAGGATTCAAATAGTCTGTTGAAGATTTTACACTTTTTCAACAATGGTCAATGGTCTTCTCCATAGGTAGACTCTGGGTACACTCTGGACTGGGTGCCAGTTCTTCGCAACCCAAGCCCAGCCTGGATTTCAAATCCAGGGTCCTCAAGAACTGCCCTTTCCATCAGCCTACTCTTATCTCCAAGTCATTATGCTAGTGTAGACTGCCAAACTTCCAAGTCTTCAGGAAGGTTCCTTTAAGATCCTTCTTTGTTTGAACAGAAATGCCATGGAAGATCTCATTATTAAGTTTTATTAAGCACAATTAAAGTTCTGCAGTTACTTTCCTAATGCCTCGGTACGCCTGCCATCTGTTAAAAATAGACTTTATTGATTTAGCGGAATTTGACCTTCTCTTTTTTGAAAAAGACTGTTTTCTTCTTCTTCTTCTTCTTCTTCTTTCCAAGAGCGTTATGCTTGAATAAAATCATGACATATGACTTTAATTATAACCAGCAGAAGTGAAGTGTTTGGTTCCACTGAGACCCAGCAAAGCTCCATCACTCCTCACTAATAGAAGTTATGTAAGCGATGTAATATCGGTAAGTAAATATAAAAGCTTCTTATTGGCAGACAGCACGAGGAATAATGGAACTAAAACAAGAGCGACGAGGGAGCCGAATACACATCAGGCGTTCATTATTCAAAAGAACAGCTTGGTTATGTTTTAATGAAAAATGAATTCTGGTTTTCTAACGTTAATGTAAGTCATCTCCACAAGTCAGGTATTTCAGCGGTTTTAGATGAGCCCAATAGAAGTGGCCTTCCTGCAAGGGTCACACCAAGACCAAAAGTAAATGATGTCCAAATCGAGTGAGTTACACTTGCAAAACTGTGTTCATAAAAAGCCACCTACACGTTCTTCCTTTTGTGAGGGCAATACAACCTAACTGTGATGGAGGCACATCATGATTCACAGCTGACCAATTTGCAGTCACTGAAGGAACAACAAATCAAACGTGTAAAGATATGTTACAAAATAGCTCAATCACCTGAGGCTAACTCCAGATATGTGGAAATGATCTGAAAGGGATAATCAAGTAATTTACCGGTAATTAATCGACAGTCTGAGGTAAATGTGACATACAGTGGTGCTTGAAAGTTTGTGAACACCTTTAGAATTTTTCTATATTTCTGCATAAATATGACCTAAAACATCATCAGATTTTCACACAAGTCCTAAAAGTAGATAAAGAGAACCCATTAAACAAATGAGACAAAATATTATACTTGTCATTTATTTATTGAGGAAAAATTACCAATATTACATATTAGGGAGTGTCAAACAGTAATGTGACCCTTTTGCTTTCAGTATCTGGTGTGACCCCCCTGTGCAGCAATAACTGCAACTAAACGTTTTCCTGTAGCTGTTGATCAGTCCTGCACACCGGCTTGGAGGGAATTTTATCCCTTCCTCCGTACAGAAACAGCTTCAGCTCTGGGATGTTGATGGGTTTCCTCACTTAGCTGCTCGCTTCAGGTCCTTCCACAACATTTCCATTGGATTAAGGTCAGGACTTTGACTTGGCCATTCCAAACTTATTCTTCTTTAACCCATTCTTTAGTAGAAATGGCTTGTGTACTTGGCTCATCCCCGTGACTTTTAGCAAACACTGCAGACGAGCAGCAATTGTTTTTTTTGGAGAGCAGTGGCTTTCCTCTCCTTGCAACCCTGCCAAGCACACCCATTGTTGTTCAGTGTTTCTTTCTGATGGTGGAGACCATGAACATTAAACATTAGCCAATGTGAGAGAGGCCTTCAGTTGCTTAGAAGTCACCCTGGGGGTCCCTATGTTGACCTCACCAACTATTTACACACCTTGCTCTTGGGAGTGATCTTTGGTGGTCGACCACTCCTGGGGAGGGTAACAATGGGTTTTTGAATTCCTCCATTTGTACACAACTGTCTGACGGGGATTGGTGGAGTCCAAACTCTTTAGAGATGGTTTTGTAACCTTTTCCACCTTGATGAGCATCAACAACTCTTTTTCTGAGCTGCTCAGAAATCTCCTTTGTTCGTGCCATGATACACTTCCACAGACGTGTTGTGAAGAGCAGACTTTGATAGATCCCTGTTCTTTAAATAAAACAGGGTGGCAACTCACACCTGATTGGCATCCCATTGATTGAAAACACCTGACTCTAATTTCACTTTCAAATTAACTGCCAATCCTAGAGGTTCACATACTTTTGCCACTCACTAATATGTAATATTGGATCATTTTCCTCAATAAATAAATGACCAAGTATAATATTTTGTCTCATTTGTGTAACTGGGTTCTCTTTATCTACTTTCAGGACTTGTGTGAAAATCTGATGATGTTTTAGATCATATTTATGCAGAAATATAGTCAAATCTAAAGGGTTGACAGACTTTCAAGCACCACTGTATAAAGTTTCATTTGGTTCCAACAACTCCTTCTTGGTGAGCTGTTTTTTAAAATGAAGGGTGTAAGGTATAAGGCTTCACATGATTTTAATCTACTATTATGATTTAAAGCAGGTCCATACGGTCCACAAACCTTTCGGTGCCACTTTTATGCTATACCCAAGCTACTTCTTAAACTTCCTGCTTACTCGTTTGACCTCCACCATGCAAATCGGGCTCTCAGTTGAGTTGCGTCGCCTCGACGGCGTCCTTCCACACGAGGTCGCATTAATACCTAATGCGCCGACTAATGAGCTAATAATGCAAGATCCGACCACGCTAATGAGACTTCCAGGTTTCGTCTTTGAAGGAAGCCATGAATAAAATCATTGACGGTAGCCGGTGTTATGATGGGAACGGCTGTTGTTTGTATTTATGGTATTAATTATGAATCAGCCATTAAAAGTTTCCTCTTTTTTTTTGCTTTTGAAAGTTGTCGAGAAGGAAAGTCAAACGCTTTCTGTTCTGCGCACACGGGCAAGGGTCAATGGTAAAAATTAAGGAGTCGTAATGAATTCAATATTTAGATAAATAATAAATTAAAAACCTAATTTCAGTACCACTCAGAAACGGCAGGGGGTGCCACCACGTATTTATTCATCAACAGCAACATGATCAACATGATAGAAATGATAATATTGTTTAATATTTGTGGGTCGACTTGCAGGACACCACAAACTATATTTCCGATTAATTTTTAAAACATATGTCTTATAATTATTCATTATAAAGGAATGTGTCGTGCTTAACTAGCCAGTGGAAATTAGCGTCATGTAACCATTGATATATATATATCAAAGTCCTTTACTATCCCGCTGTACTCTGTTGGACAATTTAACTAAGTACACACACACACACAGTGTGTGTGTGTGTGTGTGTGTGTGTGTGTGTGTGTGTGTACACGCGAGAGTTTGATGAGAGCTCTTTGAAGTGAGACTCCTGATGACTCTCAGATGGCGGCGCGCTGATTAGCGAGCGCTTCTAACACGCTGTTCCTTGTCTCTCTGCGTCTGGGTAGCGGTGAGTTTCATCTGGCAGCAATCAGGCTTCTCTCTCTCTCTCTCTCTCTCTCTCTCTCTCTCTCTCACACACACACACACACACACACACACACACACACACACACACACACACACACGCTGCGCAGTGTTAGCAAAGTATTTCAGCACTTATTGACTTTATATGAGAGGGGGTTAAAGCCGAGGAGTGTACTGTACCGTGACGTTTCACATGCCACTGGCTTTTCCTACATGACAGTGGCACGTGCCACTACCAGAAGCGCCCCCTACCGGTACATGACAGTCACTGCAATGCTTCAATTGGCATGTCAATGGAAAATCTTACATGCCAGTGGCACGTGACTGCCACAACCGCCCCCTAGCGCGTACATGACGATCATTGCAAAATGCTTCCAGTGGCATGTCAATGGAACGGCAAGTAGGGACGTTGCCAACTGCCCACAAGCGGCCCCCTAGAGGTACCATGACAGTTCACTGCAATGGCTCCATTGGCATGTCAATGGATAACGGCCCAGTGGGCCACGTGCCACTGCCACATGACAGTCACTGCAATGGCTCCATGGCATGTAAATGGAACGGCCCCAGTGGCGGCACGTGCAACTGCCACATAGCCCGCCCCCTAGCGGTACATGACAGTTACTGCAATGGCTTCAATGGCATGCCAATGCAAAATCTTACATGACAGTGGCAAGTGGACGGTGGCGTAACCGCCCCTCTGCGTTATGTGACGATCAAATATAGTGGCAAGGCTTACCATGGCTCGTATGCACTACACTTTTTTAACTTTCGTGCCACTACCAGAAGCGACAAACATACAGTTGGATGTCCCTCTGACACGAAGTGCGAACTCTAAACCCCACTCAACAGGGTGTTACCGGAACCATAGTTGCCAAAGTAACCTGACCCTTTATGACCTGACTCCTGTGCTGCCCCTAATGAACGGTAGTGGGATCAAGTTACCCAACATAGAGTTACACAACATGTTAAACTACAGAAGACAAGCTTCCAGTGACCACATAATCCATCAAATCTAAACGGATTTTATTCACTGTAAAGCAGCACAACTCTTGGACTTTCCTTCTGGGATTAATAAATTGATCTGTATATCTATTATTTAATCTGTAATACTAGAAAAGCTTTGCTTACTAGCAAAAAATAACATGAAAATAAGTTTTTCATACCAAGTTGATAATGCTGATTGTTAGGTACAGATTGCAAAACAATTCAAGAGGATTCATAAATAGGTATTATAAATTAAAACTCCCTCCTTATACATGCATTTATGATGAAATTTTCTAAGTGGTATAAACAACAAGGGCTGTGTATTTTTCCATTCCATGACAAACAAATTCTGTGTTTCATTACATAAACAAATCAATGGATATCATACCTTGAGTGTGACATGCCTACCTGGCATGAGAATGTTTAAGACTAAAAACTATTTTAATAATAATACTTTATATAATATTTTATGGACAATTTGCAGAATAAAATAGGATTTTACCGTTCCATTACTCCAAATTCTTACAGTAAATATGTCTGAAATTATGAGGACCAGAATCAGTAAATATTCAAGAATATGGTGGAATGATTTGATAACAATTTGATTTTGCTTACTTTATTGGACTTCAAAAGTGGGTATATAGAATTGAAAAGACATTTTACATATGTTTGCCATCCCATTACTCTTCAAATCCTACGATAAAACACTTTAAAAATTATAGCAAGCACACGAAAAGTGCTTGAAAAAAGATGTTGAAAAAAGTATAGTGGTTTGTGATTTGATAGAAATTTGATTTGTTATATTTACAGAAGGTTTAAAATTTTCCATTTGCATAATTTTGCGATCTAATTTCTTCATATTGCAAAAAGTAAATACAAGTCCATACTATGTAGTTGTGATTTTTTTTTTTTTAAATATAGTGAATTTAAACTGAAACATATTTAAAAAATTTTTTAATAACACTCTTTCTGGTACTTTTCTTTACTTACTTTATATTAGTCTATAAGCTGGAAAACTCAATGATCATTTTAAAATGAGCTTAGTCCGTTAGTTAGGCTGTAATATTAAGATAGCTTCAGATTACCTTTCAATACATGAAAAAAATGTAAAATCATCTTTTTTTTTATAGCTAATGCAACAACATTTAATCAACCACTATATATAGTCATACATACTATATTGTGTATATATAATAATAATAATCAGCAGCTGCAGCAGTGACAGCAGCAGCACAATAGTTATAAAAGTTAAACATAATAGGCTACAAAACACTGAAAAGCAAGTGAAATGGCTTAAAGCAAAGCCTTTATTGAATAGCATAATTATAAACATTCGGAAATTAAAATAAACATCAAATGCACAACACAAAAGTATTTACAAATAGATCAGTAAATCATAGTTTCTACAATACACTATTTCACCCATTCAGGTTTATGTGAAGAGAACCTAACTGTATTCTAAATTGTAAATGATCCTAAAACATAGAGTTGTATAAAAATAAACCTCATATTTTGCTGAAATGATCTAAAATACATGCAGGGAGTCTGCATGTTAAGTGGTTTAAGTTATTTGTTTTAAAAGTGTAGTGCATACGAGCCATGTAAGCCTTGCCACTATATTGATCGTCACATAACACATAGGGGCGGTTACGCACCGTCACGTGCCACTGTCATGTAAGATTTTGCATTGACATGCCATTGAAGCCATTGCAGTAACTATCATGTACCGCTAGGGGGCGCTTGTGGCAGTGGCACGTGCCACTGGCCGTTCCATTGACATGCCAATGGAGCCATTGCAGTGACTGTCATGTACCGGTAGGGGGCGCTTCTGGTAGTGGCACGTGCCACTGTCATGTAGGAAAAGCCAGTGGCATGTGAAACGTCACGGTACAGTACACTCCTCGGCTTTAACTGCTGCTGCTTTATATGCTGGCCATGCTGATCTCTTGAAGCAGTATAGCCCATCCTGAGCACTTCATTCAACCAGTACAATTCTTCTGAGTGAGAGATTAGAGCAGTAACGCCAAGGGAGAAACGCCTGATTGCCACTCGACGTGGGCACATCATCAGTGGGGCACATCATCAGTGGGGTATCCAGCCCAACCAACCACCAAGGTTACAGTTTCCATCCAGGTTAAAGTGGCTCTGTTACAAGCTACAGTTTCTCCAATACGGATGATCAAACATTTCTGTCGGATTAAGGTCAGGACTTTGACTTACATCTATATTTACATGTACAGCATTTAGCAGACGCCCTTATCCAGAGCGACTTACAATTGATACAGTCTTACAATCCAAGCAGTTGTGGGTTAAGGGCCTTGTTCAAAGACCCAACAGTGGTAGCTTGGCAGAGGCGAACCCTGGGCCTTCTGGTCCAGAGTCCAGTACCTTAACCACTAGGCTACCACAGTCCCAGACTTGGCCTTTCCAAAGCATTGACTCTGTTCTACTTAATCCATCCTTTGGTAGAACGACTTCGGGTTCTTTTCCTGATATTTTCATTAATAATTTGCTGCTGTAACTGCTGTAAATGCCATTGTGTTCTTCTTCATTGCTAATGTTAGCCAATGGGCGAGAGACCTTTAATTGTTTAGAAGTTACGCTGGGATCCTTTGACCAGGCTCACAGAGCAAGTGAAAGTGTCTTTGCTTTTTTTCTACTTGTCTTTTCTCTTACGTCTTGCAAAGACAGTTTTTCCTTTATCTTTCTTGCTGTTTTATTTTTATGTTTTTTGTTTGTTTGTTTCTTGTCTGCTTGTTTTCTTTCTGTTTTTCTTTTTGTCTTTCTTTCCAGTCTCTTTGTCTTCCTTTCTTTTTCTCTTATTTCTTTCTATATCCTTCTTTCTTTTTGCTGCAGTTTATTACTGTATTTGCTGCATTTTGTTCTTTCTTTCTTACTTTTTTTCTTTCTGTCTTTCTTTCTGTGTCTTTGTTTTTTCTGTCTTGCTTGTTTTCTTCTCGTCTTTATTTTCATGTATTTGTTTCTTTCTGTTTTTTTCTTTTGTATTTCTCTTTTCTTTCATAGATAGTTTTTTTCTTTATTTTTTCAGTTTTATTTTATTGCATTTTTGTTTTTTTTTCTTTCTTTTTTAGTTTATTTGTTTCTTTTTTCTTGCTTGATTTCTTTGTCTTTTGTTTGTCTTTCTTTTCCTTCCTGTCTTTCTTTCTTATTTCTTTCATAGGTTTTTTATTTATCTGCTTGTCTGTTTTAGTTTCCTTCTTTTTTCTTTCTTTCTTAGTTTATTTATATATTTCTTGCTTGGTTGTTTTCTTTTTCTTTGTGCCTTTCTCTTTATATAATCTCTCTTTGTCTTTCTTTCTTTGTCTGTCTGCCTTCCTGTCTTAGTTAGTTTCTTTCTTAATTACTTGCTTTCTTTTGTCTTTCTCTCTTACATATTTAATAGTTAGTTTTTTCTTTTGTCTTTTTTCTGTTTTATTTTACTACATTTCTGTTCTTTCTTTCTTTATTAGTTTGATTGTTTCTTCTATTTTTGCTTACTTTTTTATTTTTTTGTGTTTTTGCTTTCTGTTTGTCTTTCTTTTTCTTCCTGTCTTTTTTATCTTACTTATTTCAAAGACAATTTTTCCTTCTTCTTTCGTTTTGTTTTATTTTAATGCTTTTTGTTTGTTTCTTCCTTGCCTGTTTGTTTGCTTTCTGTTTTTCTTTTTGATTATTTCTTTTTGTCTTCTTCCTTGCTTTCTGCTTTATTTATTTCATAGTTCATCTTTCTTTCTATTTGGCCTCCTGTCTTAGTTTAATTCTTTCTTATTTGCTTGTTTTTTCCTTTCTTTCTTTTCATCTATTTATTCTTTTTTTTTTCTTTTCTTAATTTTTGGTTTTTCGCTCTAACTTCTTTTATACCCCTTTCTCCGTCACTAAACGTCTCATGGACTTGAAGGACTTTTCCTCCAGACAGAACAGCTTTAGCTCTGGGATGTTGGTCGGTTTCTTCACATTAACGTTGGCATTAGCCAAGGTGAGAGAGACCTTTAGTTGCTTAGAAGTTACTCCGTTTGTACATAATCTGCCTGACTGTGGATTGGTGGAGTCCAAACTCTTCAGGTCATGCCCACACCACTCACCAGTTCTTTAGGGCATAATTAGCATCTAGAGATACTCATGCTCCGAGGGCGCCGCATGCTAAAGACTTTTAATACACGTTTTTTTAAATGGAAGCCATTAATCGCGGTGACTCGGTTGATTTATTTGATTTCATGCTGCAAAGCGCAGGAAAGAAACCTCGGCGTCTGATTGCTTGACGTGAGCGCTGATGTGATTAGACCTGTCACTTATTACAGTCATAATCATCAATCACCGCCATAATGGGATCCCCGAACATGCCGCCGAGCGCATTATCCTCTCCACATAGAACTGTAGCTTCTTACGTCATTATACGATGAATGTACGTTTTATATTCAATGGCTGAGTGGCGACACGACTTAACAAAGCCAATGAACGCATCATCTTTCATATCCGGCTCTTGGAGGACAAAATACTTTTTTTTTTGGTGAAAGTTTGTTTTCTTTCTTGCTTTTTTCTTTCGTTTTGTCTTTCTCTTTTCCTTCCTATCTTTCTATCTTATTCCTTCATAGTTTACTGCAGTTTGTTCTTCTTTTTTTTCTTTCTTTCTTTTTGTCTTAGTTTATTAGGTAATTTTTAAAATTTTTCTGTTTTATTTTACTCCATTTTGTGTTCTTTCTTTCTTAGTTTATTTGTTTATTTTTTCCTTGCTCATTTTCTTTCCGTCTCTCTTCTTTGTGGATCATTTACTCTCTTTTGTCTTTCTCTTTTTCTTCCTGTCTTTTTCTCTTATTTTTTGTTTTTTTTCTTTGTTTTGTTCTTACCTTTTCCTTTCTCTTTCTTTCTTTTTTGCTTGCTTGCTTTTTGTCTTTCTTTCTTTCTTTCTTTCTTAGTTTGATCATTTCTTCTCTTTTCACTTCCTTTTTTCTTTCTTTGTCTTTTGCTTTCTTTCCTTTGTCATTCTTTGTTTTATTTGTTTCCTTCTTGCTTGCTTGTTTTCTTTCTGTTTGTCTTTTTGTCTATTTATTTTTTGTTTTTCTTTCTTCTTTTTTTTCTTCCGCTTTCTGTCTTATTTCTTTCATAGTTTTTTTTCTTTCTTTCTCAGTTTTTTTCTTTATTTTCTTCTTGCTTATTTGTTTTCTGTCTGTCTTTATTTTGTCTTGTATATTTGTTTCTTTTTATTTAATCTTTCTGTCTGTCTGTCTCTCTGTTTGTTTTCCTGTCTTAGTTTCTTTCTTAGTTGTTTGTTTTTTCTTTCTTTTTCTCTCTTTATCTGTTTGTCTATTTCAGTTTTTTCTTTCTTTTTGTTTTTCTCTCTTACTTCTTTTATAGGTAGTTTGTCCTTGGGATCCTCAAACATCCCACCAAGCGCATTCTTTTCTTTCTTTCTTTCTTTCTTCTTTTGTAGGTAGTTTTTCCTTTATTGTTAGTTCTGTTTTATTTTACTGCATTTTTGTTCTTTCTTCCTTTTTCTTCTTTCTTAGTTTGATTGTTTCTTGTCTTTTCAATTGCATTTTTCTTTCTTTTCATGTTTTGCTTTCTTTTTACCTTTCTTTTTACCTGTCTTTTTCCGCTACTTCTTTCACAGAGTTTACACTTTATTGCTCTTTCTGTTTTATTTGTTTCTTTCTTGCTTGATTGTTTAATTTGTTTTTTTTTATTTTTTATTTGTATTTCTTTGTTTTGTTTTTCTTCCTATCTTTCTGTCTTATTTATTTTATAGTTTATTTATTTCTTTCTTGTTTGCTTGTTTTCTTTCTGTCTTTCTTTTGTCTTACACTTTTTCCTGTCCTTCTCTTATTTTTAATCTCTTTTTTCTTTGTTTGTTCTTTCTTTCTGTCTGTTTTTTCTTTCTTACTTACTTACTTTATATGCAGTTTTCCTTTATCTCTCTTTCTGTTTTATTTTACTGCATTTGTTTGTTTCTTTTTTGCTTGCTTGTTTTCTTTGTTTTTCTTTTTGTCTATTTGTTTTTTTCTTTCAACTTTCTCTTTTGCTTCACATCTTTCTGTCTCCATAGTTTATTTCTGTATTTCTTTTTTGCTAGCTTGTTTTCTTTGTCTTTTTTGTATCTTACACTTTTTCCTGTATTTTTCTTTGTGTAATTTGTGTAATGTGCAGTGATGATAGAACAGGACTATGGTCAAATGTTCTAGTTTGAGTTAGCACTTGGGCATTAGTTCAGAGTGCAGCCGCCTGAGTGCTAACTCGAGCTAGAACGTTTGACCATATCAGTCCTGTTCTATCATCACTGCACTGATGCAGCATTACCATACCCGGGCCACTTAATGCCGATGTGCATAGTTCACATTTTATTTGAACTGTGACTCCATGACTTCCTACTTTAGATAAATTAGTTTTGTTCTTAGATTTATCATCTACGCCGCCCAAGGAGGTTGGGTCCCTTTTTGAGTCTTGGTCCTCCCAAGGTTTCTTCCTCATAACACTTAGGGAGTTTTTCCTTGCCACTGTCGCCCTAGGCTTGCTCAGTTTGGGATTGGACGTAGTTATTAGGAGATAATCTAAACTTGTAAAGCTGCTTTGAGACAATGCTCCATTGTAAAAAGCGCTATATAAATAAATCTGACTTGACTTGTAATTTCTGTAATTCGTTATTTTGTTCTTTATCTCTGTCTGTCTTTTTTCTCTTAGTTCTTTCAAAGACAGTTTTTCCTTTATCTGTCTTTGTTTTATTTTACTGCATTTTGTTTCTTTCTTTCTTGCTTGCTTATTTTATTTCTGTTCTTCTTTCTTTTTTTCTGTCCCTCTCTCTTCTTCCTTCTCTTTTTCTTCCTACCTTTCTGTTTTATTTCTTTTATAGTTTTATTTCTTTTTCTTTATCTCACTTTCTGTTTAACTGATTTTTTTTACTGTATTTACTGCATTTTGCTATTTCTTTCTTTCTTGCTTTCTCTCTTTTTTAGTTAACCTATTAAATAAAAATTAGTATTGGAGCAGGACTAGAACTTTTCCTGACCTTTCAGACAGATGTAGCGCTTCAGAGTGATGGAAGGGGTTACTGTTTTTTATTTTATTTTATTTATTTTTTTGGTGCTGCAGACCAGCGGCTAAAGATGATAAATGTCTTATTTTGTACTGTGGTGCTTCAAATCTGAGAGGCAAATGGACGTGAACGCCTAGGGTCCTTTCTTTTGTCTTTCTCTGTCACTACAACTACTACAGTTTTTCTTTCTGTTTACTGCATTTTGATCTTTCTTTCTCTTTCTTTCGTATTTCATTTCTTTCCTATTTGCTTGTTTTTTTCCTGTCTTTGATTTCATATCTTTGTTTCTTTCTGTCTGTTCTTTCTTTGCTCTTTCTCTCTTACTTCTTAGTAGGATTTTCTTACTAACTTCTTAGTTAGGTTTTTCCTTTATTGTTTTTTCTGTTTTATTTTAATGCATTTCTCTTCTTTTTTTATTAGTTCATTTGTTTCTTTTCTTTTGGTGGCTTTCTTTCTTTTTTGTCTGATTTTCTTCCTGTTTTTCCCTCTCACTTATTTTCTTTCTGTTTTATTTCACGGCTTGCTTGCTTGTTTTCTTCTTGTCTGTCTTTTCCTCTGTTTCTTTCAGGTAGTTTTTCTGTTTTTTACTTTTTTCTGTTTTATTGGACTGCTTTTTTTCTTTCTGTCTTTTTTATTTCTTAGTTTATTTTTTCTTGCTCATTTACTTTCTGCCTTTTGTTTGTCTTTCTCTTTTTCTTCATGACTTTTTCCCTTATTTCTTTCATCATTTTTTTCTTGATATTTTTTTCTCTTTTAGTGTACTGCATTTTGTCCTTTCTTTCTTTCTTTCTTTCTTTCATAATTTTTTTATTTTTCTCCTTTCTTTCTTTCTTTCTTTTTGTCTATTTCTTTTTGTTTTTTTCTTTTTTTTCTTTTCTTTTTCTCTTATTTCTTTAATGTTTTATTTTCATCTTTCTGTTCTCTTCTGATCTGTTTTTGTTTAATGCATTTTGCTTCTTCCTTATTATTCTTTCTTTCTTTCTTTCTTTCTTTCTTAGTTTATTCATTTCTGCTTTGGTTTGGTTTTTCTTTCTGCCTTTTTTCAGTCTTTCTCTTCGTTCTTGTCTTTCTCTCTTACTTATTGCATATATAGTTTTTTCCTTCATCTTTCTTTCTATTTAATTTTACTGCATTTGTTCTTTTTCTTTCTTTCTTTTTTTCTTTCTTTCTTTCTTTCTTTCTTTTGTTCATGACCACATATATTTATTTTTTTCTTTGGGTTAATGTCGTCTCTGCATGTCTGCATACTTATCCTTTTCCCAAAAGTTTTGGTACCCCTCAGTGTAAATCCACGTTTTATAAAACGTCTTTTTGGAAACCAAGTTATTTAAAAAGCTGACCTTGGCTGCTTGTAAAAGTTTTGGCACCTTTACAGAAGGTAAAGTAAAGGTACCCATTGATTGGGAGCCGAAGATTAATTAGGGGTTCCCAGCCGTTTCATTTTTTTCCTGTATGTATTTGTGGTCATATCCATCTGCTGGTGTGTGTGTGTGTGTGTGTGTGTGTGTGTGTGTGTGTGTGTGTGTGTGTGTGTGTGTGTGTAATAAGAGGGTGGTTTGTGTAAATAATAATGCTCATACGCCCCCTCCCTCCCTCCCTCCCTCGCTCTCTGTGTGCAGTCTGTTGTGTGCAGATAAGTGTGCGGTGTGTAATTGTGGGAGCTGCTCATCTCCTGTAGACGTTGATAAGGTTGCTGTGAGAATCTTCTCATTAAACGGCGCTTTGTTTTTTTTTCTTTCTTTCTTTCTGGTCGGATTAGTCGAGAGCGTCATCTCAGTTTAATGTCTCTCCATAAACAAGGCAGAGGAACGAGTTTCCCCTCGTATAAAAGATTAAACCAGTGCGCATCGCCTCAATGTGCTTCTGCTGCGTCTCCATTAAGAAGCCCAAACTGGTACATGGCATCCAAATAAATGGGACACGTCCCAAAAACATCAGGAAACTGAACAAAAAAAGAGAAGTCTGCATTACACAAAAAACGTCTTTCTCTCTTACTTCTTTCATAGATTGTTTTCCTTTATTTTATTTTCTGTTTTATTTTATTTTATTTTATTCTTTCTTTTTACTTTATTAGTTTTTTTCTTGCATCACTTCTGTCTTTCTTTTTGTTTATTTTACAAATAGTTTTTACTTCTTTTTCTTTTATTTTGTCTCTGTTCTTTCTGTCTTTTTAAATTTCTTTTTGTCTTTCTCTTTTTCTTCTGGTCTTTTAGTTTTTCCTTTATCTGTCTTCTTTGTTTAATTTTACTTAACTTTGCTTGTTTTCTTTCTTTTTTTCTTTCTTTTTTGTTTTTGCTACAATTCATCATTGGTTTTCTTTTGTTTAATTTATTAGTTTCTTTTTGTTTGCATTTGTAAAACTGTTTTCTTTGTTTTCTGTTTTTTTTCGTTTACTGTATTTAATTGTTCTTTGATCATTTTCCAATCACTTCTCCTGTTCTTTATCCTTCATTTCTTTTTTTC
>JAJAGP010005554.1:0-31893 GCA_025084515.1 Ancistrus triradiatus
ATATATATATATATATATATATATATATATATATATATATATATACACACACACACACATATACATATACATTGCCTTGCGAAAGTATTCGGCCCCCTTGAACTTTTCAACCTTTTGCCACATTTCAGGCTTCAGACATAAAGATATGAAATTGTAATTTTTTTGTGAAGAATCAACAACAAGTGTGACACAATCGTGAAGGGGAACGAAATTTATTGGATATTTTAAACGTTTTTAGAAATAAAATAAAAAACTGGAAAGTGGGGCGTGCAAATTTATTCGGCCCCTTTACTTTCAGTGCAGCAAACTCACTCCAGAAGTTCAGTGAGGATCTCTGAATGATCCAATGTTGACCTAAATGACTGATGATGATAAATAGAATCCACCTGTGTGTAATCAAGTCTCCGTATAAATGCACATGCTCTGTGATAGTCTCAGAGTTCTGCTAAAAGCGCAGAGATCATCATGAAGACCAAGGAACACAACAGGCAGATCTGAGATACTGTTGTGGAGAAGTTTAAAGCTGGATTTGGATACAAAAAGATTTCCCAAGCTTTAAACATCTCAAGGAGCACTGTGCAAGCAATCATATTGAAATGGAAGGAGTATCAGACCACTGCAAATCTACCAAGACCCGGCCATCCCTCTAAACTTTCAGATCAAACAAGGAGAAGACTGACCAGAGATGCAGCCAAGAGGCCCATGATCACTCTGGATGAACTGCAGAGATCTACAGCTGAGGTGGGAGACTCTGTTCATAGGACAACAATCAGTCGTACACTGCACAAATCTGGCATTTATGGAAGAGTGGCAAGAAGAAAGCCATTTCTCAAAGATATCCATAAAAAGTCTCGTTTAAAGTTTCCCACAAGCCACCTGGGAGACAGACCAAACATGTGGAAGAAGGTGCTCTGGTCAGATGAAAACAAAATTTGGCCACAATGCAAAACGTTATGTTTGGCGTAAAAGCAACACAGCTCATCACCCTGAACGCACCATCCCCACTGTCAAACATGGTGGTGGCAGCATTGTGGTTTGGGCCTGCTTTTCTTCAGCAGGGACAGGGAAGATGGTTACAATTGATGGGAAGATGGATGGAGCCAAATACAGGACCATTCTGGAAGAAAACCTGTTGGAGTCTGCAAAAGACCCGAGACTGAGACAGAGATTTATCTTCTAACAAGACAATGATACAAAACATAAAGCTAAATCTGCAGTGGAGTGATTCACAAATAAATGTATCCAGCTGTTAGAATGGCCAAGTCAAAGTCCAAACCTGAATCCAATCGAGAATCTGTGGAAAGAGCTGAAAACTGCTGTTCACAAACGCTCTCCATCCAACCTCACTGAGCTCCAGCTGTTTTGCAAGGAGGAATGGGCAAAAATTTCATTCTCTTGATGTGCAAAACTGATAGAGACATACTCCAAGCGACTTGCAGCTGTAATCGCAGCAAAAGGTGGCGCTACAAAGTATTAACACAAGGGGGCCAAATAATTTTGCACGCCCCACTTTTCAGTTTTTTATTTCTAACAAAAGTTTAAAATATTCAATAAATTTAGTTTCACTTCACGATTGTGTCCCACTTTTTGTTGATTCTTCACAAAAAATTACAATTTCATATCTTTATGTTTAAAGCCTGAAATGTGGCAAAAGGTTGAAAAGTTCAAGAGGGCCGAATACTTTTGCAAAGCACTGTATATATATATATATATATATATATATATATGTATATATATAGTGCTTTGCAAAGTATATATATATACACATATACAGGGGTTAGACAATGAAACTGAAACACCTGCCATTTTAGACCACAATAATTTATTAGTATGGTGTAGGGCCTCCTTTTGCGGCCAATACAGCGGTCAATTTGTCTTGGAAATGACATATTCAAGTCATGCACAGTGGTCAGAGGGATTTTAAGTCATTCTTCTTGCAGGATAGCGGCCAGGTCAGGTTTTTTTTTTTTTTTTTTTTTTTTTTTTTTTTTTAATGCCTTTGGAATAAACCAACAACATATATGATGCTAAGTTGCTGTATGTGAGTGTGTCCAATTTTAAATCCTGTTGAAAGTGGATAATAAAGAGTCACATTCCAATTCGTACCAATTTACACCAAACTTCAGCTCATAACCAGAGACCAGCTTTAGATTCACCAACCACAACTACTGTAGCTTGTACTAACTGAATGGTAAGAATTTTATATCATTGATATTCAGTTAATCTGAAGTTTATTTAATAATGTAATTGATAATGAGAATCAACGAGTAAGTTGATGGATATTTAAATTAAAGAAATGACACTCACGATTAGTTTGGTTCCTCCACCAAAACTGAACCACAGTGATAATACTAATGAATCCTTCATGCAAAAACCTATGTTACACTACAGTGAACACACACACACACACACACACACACACACACACACACACACACACACACACACACAGTGTGTCACTGCTACACACACTTTAAGAGATGTAGTTCTGATCAGAGTGAGTTCAGTTCTTTCAGAGTCACTGACACACAGCACAATGATGATGTTACTGATTCTACTGCTGGATCCACTCACACTCCTCACTCAGCGTGAGCTTCCTGCTTATTTACTACATTCATATCCATCACAGAACAGCTCTTACACACACACACACACACACACACACACACACACAGCTCTCTCTCTCTCTCAATTCAATTCAATTCAATTCAATGAGCTTTATTGGCATGACTGTCACAGTGGGTACGATATTGCCAAAGCATTGAAAGACATTGTTTTATACATATCACAAATAGTAAGTAAGAAAGAATCAAACATACAAAAAGTACAGAATCGTAGAAAACACTAAACTAAGGACAAACAAAAAATAAAAAATAAAATAAAAATGAAATTAAAATAAAATAAAATGAAATAAAATAAATAAAATTAAATAAATAACATTTTTAGAGTTTAATCAAGATGCCTTATTTTGTGTGTGTGTGTGGTGTGTGTGGTGTGTGTGTGTGGTGTGTGTGTGTGTGTTCGGGTGCATCACTCACTGTCCCTCAGATCATGGCAGGGCTGATATGTACTGTCCAGCGAGGCTGCAGCTCTCCCTCTGCTCTCCTAATAGGAAGTTTAGTTTCTCAGAGCTGGTTAGGGAGCAGAACTGGGGGTGAATGTTTTTGAATTTCTGAAAAGTATTTCTCCCGTACAGAGCTGTATCTGGTGCACTCTGTTAGGAAGTGCAGCTCTGTTTCCACCCTGTTACTGCTGCAGTGTGTGCACATTCTCTGCTCTGGGGGAAGCCAGGACTTCTTGTATCTGCCTGTCTCGATGCTCAGTTTGTGAGCACTGAGTCTGTACCTCGTTCAGCATGGTTCTGGTGTCTCTGGTTCAGTCACTGGTGCTCAGGTACTCTGCTACAGCGTACTGTCGATTTAGGGCCAGATAGATAGCACTGCATCTTACTCTGTGCTGCAGTTTCTTTCTTCCAATGAGTGATGTAGTTTTGTTTTTGTTGTGTTATAATTTGGTTTACTCTGATTGATGTTGGGCTTCGGTTGGTCCTGAAGTGGTGTGGTGTTAGTGTGGGGTAGTTATAAGGTTATTGTGGGGTTGAGGGTTGAGGTTCAGGACCAGCTCTATGAGGGGACTTGTCACTTTGCTCAGCTCTTGGTATTGCAGAGCTTTAAAATGGTAAGAACTCTGGGTCGCTGCTTTTTACATGTAACCAGTATTTGATGGATCTTTTTTGGATTTTCAGTAGTAGAGGAAATCTGCCCAATTCTGCTCTACATGCGTTATGTGTCGTATTTTTGTGAACTTCTAGAATTATTTTGCAGAATTCAGTGTTCAGAATTCAGAATTCAGAACTCTCTCTCTCTCTCTCTCTCTCTCTCTCTTTCTCTCTCTCTGTCTCTCTGTCACACACGCACACAGTTTTTACATGCATTTAACTTTTCTCTCAGCTTTTCTTTTCTTTAGAGGTGTTTGGAGAAATCATCCTCAAACTGTTTCTCCAGGAGCGTCTGTTACTATCAGCTGTACAGCCAGTCAGGGCACTATCCGCCTCCACTGGTACCTGGAGAAGCTCCTAAACTCCTGATCTATGAATCATCTTTCCGTCAGTCTGGGATTCCTGATCGTTTCACTGGGAGTAGATATGGTACTTCATATTATCTAATAAATACAGGAGTAAAGCCTGAAGATGCCGGAGATTACTACTGTCAACAGGGTCACACTCCATTCACACAGTGTTAGAGCATCATACAAAAACCTCCCTTGGCTGTAGAGGAAGTGCTCTTAGTCAATAACACACACTGATCTGCTAAAGCTGCACTCCACTGAACATCATCAACTACAAAACACTACAGCACTGAGCATGTTTCTCTTTTTGTAGAGATTAATCACTGTGGAACAGGGATATTCATCACCACGTAAAAGATCTCACTACTAGCATGAGTAGAAAGCATCAGCAGCATTCACCTTTAACACAATACACATAGTTTAGTGCCAAAACTGAGGTGATGGCATTATGGTCTTAAAATTTAACACTGTTTTAAGTCTTCTGTTAACATAGCAACTTGACTCAAATCATTTAATTTTTTTTTTTTTAAAATAAGGACAACTGGCTCCAGTAGATACGGATTAAGACTAATCATAACCATAATAGTTCCTTAAGCGGCTCAAAATTCTTGACTTTCTTACTGATGCACCATTTCTCAAATAGGACTATTTCATCTCTAGCCACGTGTGTGATGGCCTTTCAGCAAACTTCCTAAAGGGTTGCCAGTAAGCCTCATGAACAGGTTCATAGACACAGTGCACTGGAGTCTTCACCAACGCATACTTCAATCTCTGCTCAAGTGCGAGAGCAGAACAATCCTGTGTTTTGCCAGCAAGTGTACACTGTTATAACAAAATAACTGGCTAAGTCGTATGAGGCCTGTTAATCATAGTGGAGATAGGCAGGAAAACCTCATGCCCTCTACACACAGAAACAAAAGCAATGTAGCCACTAATCTCAAAATGTATATCTAAATCATTCTGATGTGAGGCGAGTGGTGGTGCAGGTCCACTGTGCATTTCAGTGATGGTGGAGGCAGGAAAAACAGGCATAGGAGAGAAGAGGTACAGGTTTTGGGGATCAGCTGCTTCCACAACACCTGCACTGCCATTTCCCTGCTATCATCCATCTCCTTCTCCCAAAGTCACCACAGCTGTTCCTGACAGTCTTTTTGCTTAATTTCTAGATTCAAATCCTGTAAGCAGATCTGCAATACCACAACCGTAGAAAATGATTGAGCATCTACAAGAAGCTCTGTCATTACCAGACATTAGACAGGCTGAGTAACACCTGATGAAGACTCCACCCTGATAGGAAGAAAGGTAGATCTCCTGAGGCATCAATGCCTTCTAGAATTATCCTTACATTTCTAGCAGCATGTGGAATGGATATATATTAAAAAAAATCTGAAATCAGCCTCATGTCATTTATCAAACTGATCTAATGAGTGACTGAGTATAAATGATATAAAATCAAAAACAACCATGATAACTCCACCAACATGGCCATTAAAAAGGAATAAGCAAATCAGACAATCATCTTTAGAAGTGTGTCTCAGCAACCTCAGACCTAACAACCTAACCAAAAACTACTTAACTTTATTTTAGCTCTTTTTGAGCTATACCAGGCTCAAGGACACTTTAAGTATTAAATTAAGCACTTACAGAACATACGAAATGTAAAACGTCCATTCAGACCACATATGTCCCTGGTCCGATAGAAGAGAAATGAACTGAATCAGTGAGTGGCGATAAGTAGGTAATATTTATCTTGATCATGTGATGTTTTGGACTGTGTTGTCACTGTAAATATATGTCATCTAAGTGTTCCCACAGCAGCAGCATCAGCTGTGTTATTGCAATTACATCATACAGAATTTACACCATCTATATTTTATTATTTACTCAACTTAATTCTCCATTTTTATTTACATAAGTGCGGCTATTCATAACAAACAGCTGTGTAACTACCAAATGCTTAATTATTCAAGTGACTCTATGAAGGGCTTCCTTTTTCACTCTATGTAGTGCACTATATGCCCCACAGCACTTCATCACTATATATTTATTTTGTGTTATTTTAACAAACCAACAACATAAATAATACAAAGATGCTGTGTGTATAACTTTAAATCCTAATGAATTAGATAAATAGGAGAAAACACATGCTTTAAATTTGTTAAACATATGAAGTAGAATGTGACATTTACCACCAAATTTAACTGAAGACTGAGTTTTATCAAGACATCTTTATCTTCAGTACATGTTAACAAGACTAAAAGAAGAAATTATTAACAAAAACAATAATTTAATTTTCTTTTTTTTTCAAATTAGTTTAGTTCCATGATGATGTGATCCACAGTTATACATTCCAATGAGACTGTCATACAAAGACATCTGTTACACTACAGTGAACACACACACACACACACACACACACACACACACACACACACACACACACACACACACTTTGTATACTTTATTTGTATCAGGAACTGGCAAGTGCAATAGTTTGCCTGCGGGTAGTCTTGGAGATCTTACATTGGGCGCAAATGGTAGAGGATGAGATGAATTTGTGGATGTTCTCCCACCAGTACCGAGAGGCAAGGAGTCGCTGGGTCTGAGCTTCTCTGGGATGCCTGGAGGTCATGCGATTTGTTGCGCAATGTTCAGGAGTTGGGCTGAGTATCCAGGGCTCTGTCGATGTCCTCATCTTTCTCCTAATGTATAGAAGACAGGATGTTATCCGGGGTAAAATTGGATTTGTGTAATTCCATCTCCTTGTGCAAAACCTCATTGCAGTACCTGCGAGACAGAGCGTCAGCCTTGGTGTTGCATGTTCCGGGAGGATAGGTTATGGTGAACTTAAAATGGGTAAAAAACAGGGACCATCTGGCTTGTTGAGGGTTCAGTCGCCTGGCGTTTCTTATATATTCCAAAATTTTTGTGGTCAGTGAGCACCAGAAAGGGGTGTTTGGCTCCCTCACAGCCAATGGCTCCACTCCTCAAATTCCAGTTTGATGCCGAGGAGTTCCTAGTCACATATGCCATAGTTCCTCTCGGTCTAGGTGAGTTTATTTGAAAAGAAGGCCACAGGGTGAAATTTCCCCTTGTGTTCGAGAACATTGGGATAGCACCGCCCCCTCTCCCACTTCTAAAGCGTTGACGTTGATAGTAAAGGGCTCGTAGCAATTGGGGTGTTTCAGAACAGTGGCAGATGTGAAGGTTTTCATTAAGTCCCCGAAGGCCCTTTCAGCCTCTGGCATCCAGATGAGGTTCTTGTCATTGCCTTTAAGGAGGGAGATTAGTGGGTCAGCTATACTACTGTCACCATTGATAAATCGGCAATAAAAATTGGCAAACCCTAGGAAACGTTGAAGTCCCTTGATGGAGGTGGGAGTTGGCCGATCATGATGGCTTCCAGAACTGATGATATATCCCAAAAGATTGATGGAGGATTGGTTTTCACCCTTGAAGTATAGGTTTTTACAGTAGCTAGAAGCCAACTGTGTACCATTCTAACATGGCCAATGTGAGTTTCCAGATCAGGGGAGTAAATGAGAATGTCGTCGATGATGAATTTGCTGAGCATGTCCCATAACACGCTGTTGATAAAGGCCTGGAAAACAGAGGGGGTGTTTGAGAGTCCGAAAGGCATCACCAAGTATTCGTAGCGTCCTTTTGTAGTGATGAACGCTGTCTTCCATTCATGCCCCAACTGGATTCTCACCAGGTTATAGGGACTGCGCAGATACAGCTTGGTAAAAATGGTGTCACCTCGTAATTGTTCTAGAGCCACGGGAACTAAGGGACAGGTGTACAGATAACCTCTGGTAACCTGGTTAGGTCCTTGGGAGTCGATACATGGTCTGAGACTCCCATCCTTCTTTTTGACAAAGAAGAATCCAGAAGCGGCGGGATACATGGACGGAAGGATGAAACCTTGGACCAGGGCTTCCTGTATATACTCCTTCATGGTCTGTTCCTCTTCTTGATTGAGTGGGGAAACCCTGGACTGGAGGAGAACCACTTCCTGCTTGAGTTCTATAGCATAGCTCCAATGAGGAGGGAGAGTGGTGGCTCTTCTCTGGCTAAAAAAATCCTTTAGATCCATGTATTTCTCGCAGATCTTGATGAGATTGTTAGAATCTGGACTCTCAACAATCATCGATGCTAATCATCGATGCTATGATGCAGGGTAGGATTAAGGATGGGCCTGTCAGTAGGGAGACCAGTTGGTTATCTCCTGAGTCTGCCAAGAAATTATGGGGTTGTGCTTGTGTAGCCATGGAAGTCCCAAAATAACCAGGTGTGCTGATGATTCTATGATGAAAAATTTAATGCTCTCCTTATGCAGAGCACTGGTAGACATGGTGATGGGTTCAGTTAAAGCAGAAACAGCACCTTCACCCACTGTGTCTCTGTCAACTCCTGACAGATGAAGTTTCTTGGAAAGTTGCGTAACTGGATGTGTAGTTGTTGAACCAGCTGAGTGTCAATAAAAATTCCCTCAGCTGTAGAGTCATTAGATTAGTGCTAGGAACACATGGACAAAATTAGGACAGTAGAGGGTAACCGGCAGGCAGAAAGCTTTTGTCACCAAACCCAAAAGGGATGTACTCACCCAGCGACGGGTGTGTGCCAACTACCGAGGCGGACCCATGCAGTCTGCCCTGTCTCTCCTGAGTCAATTGTGTGGAATCACATTGCATGAGCTCCTGGGGATCACGCATGGGGGTGAGGTTCTTTGTGGTCAGACAGGGACTCAACATGGATGCACATCCCAGACGTGGTGTTCTGGACCATGAGGATGTGGCCCTCTGGGGATGATTCAGTTGAAGTTGGTCCACCTGAATGGCCAAATTGATGAGTCTTTCCAGATCTCTCCAAGTTCATCCTCTCTGTAAGCTAGTTGTTCAAACTCTCAGGGTGGAGACCATTGCAAAACGAGACAAGAACAGCTGGTTCATTTCAACCACTGCCGGGCGCCAGGGTACGGAAATGCAACCCATGGTCAGCCACTGACCGATTCTCCTGATGAAGTTTCATAAGGAGCTCTCCATGTGAGCGACCGTCTTGGGAGTGGTCAAAAACAGATTTAAAGTCCCCCAGGAATTTTCATAGGACCCAGACTGAGCCTGTGACCACATTTCGGTGGCCTATTCTAGTGCCCTGCCCATTAATCAAGTCAAGTCAGTCAAGTCAGATCTATTTATATAGCGTTTTTACAATGGAGCATTGTCTCAAAGCAACTTTACAACTTTAGATTATCATCTAATAACTACGTCCAATCCAAAATTGAGCAAGCCTAGGGTGACAGTGGCAAGGAAAAACTCCCTGAGTGTTATAGGAAGAAACCTTGGGAGGACCAAGACTCAAAAAGGGACCCAACCTCCTTGGGCGGCGTAGATGATAAATCTAAGAGTGAAACTAAAGTCATGGAGTCAAGGTTCCAATAAAATGTGAAGTATGCACATCGGCATTAAGTGGCCCGGGTATGGTGGGGCTGGAGCTGATGACGGAAGCAGCTTGAGTGGAGCTACAGCTCAGAGAGAAAACAGAAAATGTAATTAGTTATTGATTAAGAGCACAGTGTCTATTAACAATCACTGATGCCATGTGTAGCATGAGACCCCGGCAGCATTAGCTATAGCAGCATAGCTAGAAAGAGGAGAACTGGTAGGAAACACAGCAAAGAGGGATCACATGAGACATTGGCAACCCCACGGGAGGCAGAACACAGCAACCCAACGTCTCTGATCACCAAAAGACTCTTTGACTATGAACCCCCAGCTCTGCCCTTATTCTAAGGCAAGGATGCACGAGTCAAGATCACGAGGACCGAAGCCCAGCCAGACCGTCCACTCGACACTCCCTGCTAACGGACAAGGCAGGCAGGCCAGACATGACTCCAGACTCCGGCCCCAGTGACCCAAGCCATGCATCCTGGTCTAAATCTAGTCAAAAGCCTGGTGTAAATAGATATGTCTTTAGCCTAGACTTAAAACTTTGGAGAGTGTCTGAATCTCGAACGAAAGTGGGAAGTTTATTCCATAGTTGGGGGGCCATGTATGAGAAAGCCTTTCTCCCTGCTGTGACTTTTTTAATTCTAGGAACTAAAAAGAAGTCCTGTACCCTGTGAACGAAGTAGACGAGTTGGATTGTAAAACTCTAAGAGGTCACTCAGATAATGTGGGGCCAGGCTATGTAGAGCTTTATAAGTATAAGGAAGTATTTTGTAATCAATGCAGAATTTGACTGGTAACCAGTGTAGTGATGATAGAACAGGAGTGATATGATCAAATTTTCTAGTTCGAGTTAGCACTCGGGCAGCTGCATTCTGAACTAACTGAAGTTTATTTATAGATTTACTAGAGCATCCAGTAAGTAAGGCGTTACAGTAATCCAACTTTGAGGTTTATAAACGCATGAACAAGTTTTTCTGCATCATTAAAAGAGAGGATATTTCTAAGTTTAGCAATATTACATAATTGAAAAAAAAGCAATTCGAGTGATGCTGCTAATGTGCGCATCCAAGGAGAGATCTGAATCAAATGTGACCCCTAAGTTGTTTTACAGATGGACTGGGCAATACTGGACAGCCATCTAGATTTAGGATGTAGATGTAGCCAACCTGTCTCTCACTGCCTTGGGTCCCACTAATAGAACCTCAGTTTTATCTGAGTTAAGTAAGAGAAAATTAAATAAACATCCAATCTTTTATTTCCTATACACAGTCCTCAATTTTGTTGATCGTAAGGCTGTCATTAGGTTTGGCTGATATGTACAGCTGTGTATCATCTGCATAGCAGTGAAAAACTAATGCCATGTTTACGAATAACTGAGCCTAGTGGCAGCATGTACAGAGAGAATAAAAGCAGTCAAAGCCACTGACCCCTGAGGCACGCCATACTTCACTTTTGAAGGGCTTAGACCTTAGATTATTTATATGAACAAACTGGTACCGGTCAGTTAAGTAGGATTTAAACCAAGAAAAGTGCTGATCCCTTAATACCTACAGTATTTTCTAGTCTGTTTAGTAAAAACATCATGATCTATAGTGTCAAATGCTGCACTTAAATCTAACAGAACAACAAAAAAAAAAAACACATCTCTTATCTGAGGACAATAACAAGTCATTTAGTACTACATTTAGTAATGCTGTTTCAGTACTATGATGGGGCCTGAAGCCAGACTGAAATGTTTCATAAATTTCATTCCTTTGGAGGTAACTGCAGAGCTGCTGATAGATGGCTTTTTCTAAGATTTTGGACAGAAACGGTAGAGAACTAGAATTTGAAATTGGTCTATAATTAGATATCACACAAGGGTCCAGATTGGCTTTTTTAATCAGTGGTTTGTTAACGGCAGATCAGGATTTAAAGAATTTGGGCACATAACCAAAGGTAAGGGATGAATTTAAAATAAACTAACACTGGCTCTATAACACTAGGTAATACTTGTTTGAGTAAACGTGTAGTAGGAATTGGATTAATAAAACATGTTGATGGCTTAGACGAGCTGATCAGTGCGGATAGTTCAGTGTTAGTAATTGGGGTAAAAGATTCTAATCTTGATTTACAGCTCATTAAGATGTCTTCACTAGTGCCGCATCTGGAAGGTGGTTGAATAGTTTGGTGATGTGATGAGCATTGAGATTTATGCCTAATGTTTTCTATCTTATCATTAAAGAAAGTCATGAAATCATTACTATTAAAATTACACAGAACGGGAGAATCATTTCTGTGGGGGTTTTTTGTTAATTTGGAGACTGTATTAAAGAGAAAATCTTGGGGATTATTCTTATTTTTCTCTATGATTGAAGAGAAGTATGCAGCTTTAGCTTTAGTGAGGGCATGCTTATACTCTGCC
Organism: Ancistrus triradiatus; assembly: GCA_025084515.1. Classification (NCBI taxonomy): domain Eukaryota; kingdom Metazoa; phylum Chordata; class Actinopteri; order Siluriformes; family Loricariidae; genus Ancistrus; species Ancistrus triradiatus. The sequence goes on from JAJAGP010005554.1 coordinate 11,923, forward strand.
ATGCTGTCCCTCCAAGCAATCTTAAACACCCTCCAATTTACTGTGTCTCCACTTGCGCTTTAGATGCCGTGTTCTTTGCTTTAAGGTACGGGTGTGTGGTCATTATACCATGGTGCTAGCCTTTTTTTCCCTAATGCGTTTGACCCTAGCAGGGGCAGTCGTGTCCAGGGTTGAGCGAAGTACACATTCTAATTGGTCATTTACACGCTCAAGATAATTGATCTCTGTAGGTGTATTAAATTTCAAGTCTGGTAGGTTTTTAATAAACACAGCTGGAGTAGTAGCAGATGTGATAGTGCGCTTGGGTGTGATAACGAGGCAGAAGGATTTTATTTATTAGAGATAGCTCAAATACTAAAAGATAGTGATCTGAAATCGAATCACTTTGCGGGAAAACATCAAGGGTATCTATATTGATACCAAATGTTAATATTAGATCTAAAGTATGATTACAGCGGTGGGTTGGTCCCCATCTAAGATGGACTCGAAAGCAATTCTAAGTGGATCCTGCTCATTGTCAAAGTGAATATTGAAATCACCTACATTTAAAGCCTTATCTGTTGACAGTAGTAAGCAGGAAAGAAAGTTTGCAAATTCCTGAAGAAATTCTGAATAGGGACCAGGAGGGCGGTAAATATAAGAATCAGTATTTCAAAAGAATTAGCCTTGTAATGGGATTTAGCTGTAACACCTAACTCTTTGTCAAAAATTGTGGCTATGCCTCCCCCCGACCATTAGGACGAGGGCGATTAGCATGACTGTATCCAGGAGGTGAGGCTTCATTTAAGGCTAAATATTCATCAGGTCTAATCCAAGTCTCAGTGAGACAGAGAACGTGTAAGCGTTTATCAGTGATCATTTCATTTACAATTACTGCTTTGTTTGTAAGTGATCTAATGTTAAGTAATCCTAGCTTTAGTCTAATGTTGATATTTCTTTGGGAGCCATCTGTGTTTATACTAATGAGGCTATTAAAACAGACTTTTTGAGAGCGTTTACGTTTCGGGCAGATGCGGGTAACAAACACAGTTTCAATAATGTGGGTTCTGGGTGACGGTGCATGGCTACCAGCAGACAGTTGGTTAAGCCGGTTATAGGCATGAGATAACAATTGACAGTGAGCGGGCGGTGCTGACGATGCTAAAAAAAAAATTCGACCACAGTAGCGAAAAACCACGACAAAGATCTGGGGTGCTACCAAACTTAGCAGGTTTGCTAACTGGGAAGATGTTGGAATCATTGCGCAAACCATGTGGAGTAGAAAGAAGATTACCGACAGAGCCAGGAGGAGACAGGAGTTGGAGCTGAGTAGAGATGACCATCATACCTTCTGCAATTTGGGAGAGTTGGGGCTTGTTTCCTCTTTTCCACACTTTGAGCAAGAGAGTCAAACAAGTGATACTGTGATCGGAGTATAAGGAAATCTTTTACATCAATGTTCAGTTTGTAATTGAGTTGTAATTGGTAAGACTGCATAGTTGCAAGTTGCTTTGTATAAGGTCATCTGCTAAGTGCCTAGATGTAGATGAATTTGGTATGAGGAAACATAAACGGTGGACCTATAATCAGATTTGTACATAGCACAGAGTGTTAAGTTAATGTTTAGTGTTGAGAGGCATTTACTAATAGGTAATGATTACTTGATTAATCCCAGAGGGAAAGTCAGGTGATTAGAGTAGATTAAATGCAGAAAAAAAGCAGGATTATTTAAATTAAGTAAGTACTTACAGGTGTATAAATAGAAATAATTATAAGCAGGTGTATAAATACAAATAAGATAACAAGTGTATAATTCTAAACAGGTGTATAAATACAAATAAGATATGTAATTTGGGTATATAAACAAACAGTCATAAAAAAATATAGAGAAATGGAAGTATACTGTGAATATGAATGTCATGCTCCACGGCAGCACGCACTGCCCCAGCCGTCTCACGGACCTATCAGGAAGCCCCACCGCGATCGGACTGATGATTGCATTCAGCTGTGGGCCTTCCTACTTAAGCGCGTACGATAGAGACCGCAGTCGCGGATTATTCTCCCTGCCTGTCGCGTCCCTACGCACCTCTCCCGTCCATCTATTCCTAGCTCTCCTCCTGTTCGTATCATCCGTGCTCCTCCGCGTTCGTCTGTTCCCTTCGTGCCTTGTATGTCTCCAATTAATGCTTGTTTAGTTATTTCCGTTTGGTTTTGTTTTCCCGCCTGTTTTCCGGCTTCGGCTTTGATTATGTTCACACCCGTTTCCGTTTTCTACCTGTTTTCGTTTGGTGGCTGTTTTCCGGCTTTGGCCTAGTTTTTGTTACATACCCGTTTTCGGTCCTCGCCTGTTTTCCGTTCGCTGTGTTTCCTTTTTGTTATACATCTTATTATTAAATCCTCTTCTTGAAGAACCTGCATGCGTCTCGCCTTTCCGTTCCCCACCCAGCGTAACAGAATAATCCACCTATATGGAGACGGCAGGTTCTCCAGGGTCCTCATTCCTCCCCGGTCATTTCAATGGTGATCCAGCCTGTTGCCGGCCATTCATCAACTGTTGTGTGCGATATTTAAACCGATTTCCTCTCGATACCGAGTATGCCAAAATCTCTTTTATGGTTCTTCATCTAACCGGTGAAGCCCTAACTTGGGCCACCCAACTATGGCCGTTACTCAAGGCTGGAACCATGGGGCAGTTTGTTGAGAGGCTAGAGTTTGTTTTGGCTCCCCACGGGGTTTCACAGGCACCAAAGCCACAGGTTCTGATGTTTCTGAACACGTTCGCCCCGTAGAGGAACCAAAAGAGCCTTATGGTATGCCCTCATACTATGGCTCAGTATGTGAGCCAATAATGCTGGATATAGCTCCCTCTAACAGGGACAAGCCGGGGTTTGTCACTCGCCCTGTCCGGTCTGCTTTGGCTGGTCATGTGCCACCAGCCGGACCACTTTGGTCAAGCGTCGGCGAGCGCATGTAACGTCCGGTAATCCGGTTTCTAACCACTCTAGTTCCGTATCCAAACCTCTAGTCGTCGATAGTCGTGTTTCTAACCACTCTAGTTCCGTATCCGAACCTCTAGTCGTCGATAGTCGTGCTTCTAACCACTCTAGTTCCGTATCCGAACCTCTAGTCTTCGATAGTCGTGTTTCTAACCACACGAGTTCCGCATCTGAACTTCTAGTTGCCGATAATCGTGATTCTGACCACACTAGTTCCGTGTCTGAACTTCTAGTTGTGGATATTCGTGATTCAGACCACACTAGTTCCGTGCTTGAACCTCTAGTTGTGGATGTTTGTAATTCTGACAACGCTAGTTCTGTAGTTGAGCCTATAGTGTCTCGTTGTGGTGTGTCGGAACTTCGCTAGCAATGTGCCAATTCCTGCACCACAGACTTTTGCAAAACGGACAGTCACGTCACTCCCATTCGCGCCAACTCTGGCACCTCGGACATTCGTGCCAGTACTTGCTTCAAGGCTGTCTGTTCCAGGACCTGTGTCAGCTCCAAGGGCAACAGATCCAGTGGCAGTGCCAAGGGCAGCAGTTCCAGTGGCTGTGTCGAGGGCGTCAGCTGTTCCAGTGGCTGTGTCGAGGGCGTCAGCAGTTCCAGTGGCTGTGCCGAGGACGTCAACAGCTCCACACTGGAAAAAATCAGTGTCAAAAAATAAGAAAAATAAAAACAAAAATAAGAAAAAAAATCTTGAATCAAGCAAAATTATCTACCAGTATAGTGAGAAAATTTAGCTTGTTAAGAATTCTTGAAAGAAGAAAAAAAATCTTGCAGTGTAAATTATCTTGTGATCTCAAAAACCAGTAAAAATTAACTAATATAAGATATTATGACTAGATTTAAGCAAGACCTGCTTGATCAAACATAAAAAAAATGATCTATAAAATGCCAAAACTAGCATATTAATCTTGTTTTGAGAAGTTTCATGATTTTCATTTGGTCAAAAAAATTTGAATCCTTTAATTTATTTTTTCTAAATTAAGACTGTAATTCTTATAATAAGACATATGCAATAATGTTGTACTCTATATGAGGAACAGTAAAAACAACCACATCTAGTATGGTCAATCTTTTTTTTTTTATTAATTCCAGAGACATGAAATATGTGCTTACAATAATAGTTCCAAAGAGGCTACATAGAATTTAACAAAAGAGAAGTGCAGTATGTATGGCTGTAATTTTTAAAACTTACAACAAAAGATACATTTCTCTTTTGGCTTAGATAAACAAAAGAACACCATGTTCCTGAATTTGTTATGGTGTTTTATTTTTAACAATTAAACTCCTCTGAGAAAGAGCACTTTTATGAACTAAGATACCTAACACCACACTTAGTAAACAACCAGCTCTATTATTTACACATCAAACATCTTAAACAATCAGAACAGATTTTTTCCTCAACCAAAGCACCACATACCACCACTTTTTTCTGTTTAATAGCAAAAATATGGATAAACCCAATTACATTTTTTATCTGAATTGTTTGATTTGACAACACCAAATAATGAGGTCATTAAAATAAATCAATCGCATTAAATCAGTAAGGGGTGTAACAAATACCCATAATGATAGCAACTGCTTGCATGGCAAGGGTACTTTCTCTACTACCAAATGAACCTTTTTCCCACTCTACAAAGTTTTTTTTGTAGGATGATTTGCATCCCATCATGAGATGGCATCCGCAGAACTTCTGTCTGAAGTATTGGACAGGAGTGTTGCGATGCACTTTGGATAGGTCAGATTGAATGCGTAGTAGTTGCTAAAAGATAGAGCCACACCTGTGTCTATGGTTTTCTTTTTTGGAAAGTGGTCCACATGTGTAGACCCCATGGCCACATGCAGTTGTTATCACAACGATCAGAACTGGACTGAAGACTGGTCTTTCTCCGAAGGTAGGTGGTTTGGTTTTTCTGTGGGCTGTAACAAAGAAAAATCAAATAGCGTACGGGAAATGCTGTCTGAACCATTCATTTAATCAAAGTTTGTGAATCTAAACTTGGTTTCTAATTAATTGCAATCAAACTACATTTAGGAGAATCAACCTGATGATGAAAATACAAAATTGAAATGGAATTGGATCACCCTCACACAACCTGGCCTCCCCACACAAAGGTTTCAATTCAATACTCCATGCAAGACAAGTTTATTATTCATTTGCAGAGACCACAACAAAAGTTTCCCAAAAGGCCTTCCAATCTCCTAATTTTTGTCTCAGATAAATTGTCACATACAGGGCATTTTCTTATACATTTCTACCTCAAGCACCATGCACCATCGCCTTCACTTGCATGTCCCAACTCTGGGGTAGGCCACGGTTAAGGGACATCTCAGGCAGAGCCCTTCATCATGGCTACAGAGCGTGTCACTGTTCCAGACCATAATTAGATAATTATTGAATTTATTTTTTTGTGTGATCTTTGATTACCATTATTGTGTGTTTAAAGTCTGTGTGATATTTGTGGCACAAAAGTTGGAATCAAACTCAACTGGGGTGCAAGGATAAATGTGTTGTCTGATTAATGCTTACAAATTAATGGTTCACTACATTTTTTGTTTAAATAAACAAGCTCCATGTCCTAGCTAGAAAAGGGACCTCCAATATTTCTGGGAGTTTCCAATACCGTTCTGGATCTGTTTCAATTCCCAGCAGCACCCAATAGGAAAGATCTGCAGCCCATGATGTCGAACTTAAAAGTGTATGCGCTGTTGTGTAAAAAAATCTGACAAAGTTTCTAACCTTTGTCCGTGTTGTTTGCGGTCCCAGACCTGTTAAAAACCCCCCATATACCTGAGGGTCTTTGCCATAAAACCTCTTCCCAGCTGGTCCCTCGATCAGCAATAAAGTCAGGGTTAGATCGATCAAAGAATACGGCGAAGTTCGTCCATTCACCTGGTGAAAATAAACGAGAACACAAACAAAAAGATTTGAACCCATGTTCATGGTTCTAGTTAGGGCATAAAAGAAAAAAATACATTGCTTACATGATCTCCTACTTCTCTGAAACAGGGGTATTCTTTTCAGTATATTAGCTGGTCTGTCCTGGTCTTTCAAGGTGGTCAGAATTGAGAGAAGGCTCTAACGACATCAAAACTCCAGGTCACAGCTGAGTAACTGCCTCTATTAGGTTTGTTTGGGCCTTTTATACATCTCTTGCAGTGTATGGTCAATGTCTTGCTGAACTTTGCTGACTTCAGTGCCAGAATGGACTCCTAATCTTCAGCATCATCTCCTCTCTGGGCACAATTGCTGTTTATAAAAAAAAAAAAAAAAAAAAAAAAAAAAAAAAAAAGGGGGTCATTTTTTTTTCAAATATAATCTATAATACAAGATCACAATTAAATCCACTACCAAGCAGGTGACTTCTTCCATCCGAAATGATTCCTCTGGTTCTTGTTCTGTCTAAGATTACAGTTGATGCCGTGCTTCCTGTGACTCTGAGACTGTGGCTTGAATCCCACCAGAACACTCAAAATTCAGCCGTCGTTGTTTCCTCTGTCTTTGTGGTGTAGGTCCCTGAACGCTTTTTTGGTGTCGTCATTTGTGGCGTCTGTTTCAGTAATTGCTTAAAAAGAATTCCTGTATTGAAAGATATTAAAGTAAACCTCATTTAATTTCACATTTCCAACTAAATATTTAGACCTGGCACATTTTTTGTTTTACATGGGGTCATTTTTGTATACCATGTATCTAATCCTAACTATTGCTAATTGTGTTTAACAAACTTAAAATTATAAATAATTTAGCCAGCATGAGGCCAATTTCATGAAAACAAGAATGAATGACATTAAATAACACACATTTTTACAGTACTACTCTACTGCCCAGCACAAAATCAAAATATGAAATATTTTACTGCGGAAAGTATGCAGACATTTATACATTATACTATAGTTTAATAATAGAAGTTCAGTTTTTTCATGATCAATCATGGATGGTGTACCTGTGGTTGTTTCATCAGTGAACTTCAAAACTGGCTTTGTGACATTAATGAAAAGTTTAAATTTCACAATGGAACAACACTACCCAAGTGTGTCTTCGTTCACAGAGTTATCCACGAAGCATTGGATATACTCCACAAGCCGCTTTGGCCATAGCCCTGGACATCATTTTTGGATGGATACATAACTTCAAGTAGTAGTTTGCTCCTGATGATGGACACCATTTGTGGTCCCCGTGTTCCTCACTAATGGCATCGAAGTTTATTTTGAAAGAGTGCACCACCTTCTTGGCCAAACACGCTGCCATTTCAAAATAACTGCTTTCTCTATGGGCCAGCTCACTGTCCAGTATCCACAACATACTCAGGCGGGTTAGCTGCAGGGTTCTCGAGGGTCCAACATCCTTTGCCACATCAATGTCGGGGAGGTGTAGGATTGCTTGGACCGAGGAGTTTCTGAAACACGTGGCTGACTTGTACAGCGGTAGCCCTCTGCCATTAGAGCCATTCTCTTATTAGGGGATGCGGCCTGCTGCCTCTGCCTCTGCGCACATGCTTACTTAAATTATATTTTACCTTGTAAGGTAGCCGCTGATACTGCATCCAGTTTTTCCATAATGGACATCTGAGGGAGATGGTTCCAGATATGTAGCTTAGTTAGCTAGCTAAGGTCTCCAAGGGTGTCCTAACAAAATTCAGATATCTTACTTTTAGCTAGCTCACAAAGGCAGCATAGCTTACAAGGACATTCAATATTATTGAGCTAGGTTAACTAACTAACACAGAAAAAACATTAGTTAGCTAATGTAAGCCAGAAAACTAGCGGTTAGCTAACGGTGCGGCACCATTTCTCAAAACCCGTCAGTTAACTGCCGTTCCCGCTTTTTTCGGAAGAAGAAGGACGAGCCACAGTATTACGTCCGTAGTGTCTACATCCGCTGTTAATATAATGGACTATAAAAAAATTTTTAAATTACTAACAAACTTTGAAATATAAGGTAGTCTTACAACCTAAACAACTTATTTTGTGTTGTATCCATTTAAAGCATTGCCAACTTTAAATGATTTGCAGTGTACCACCCTTTCCTATTAATGTAACCTTCCGCCACTACCACAATCCTTTTCGCGGTCTGCTATGGGGTCGAGGGCTGTGTTATGAGGGCTGTTATGAGGGGTGTCTTTACACAGTGAAATTATTTGGCGTTGCTTCATCTGCTGCCTTTTTGTGGCAGTGACATTAAGAGCATTGCTGAACCACATAAATACCGTACACAGCCGTAGTCCGAATTTCCGTGTCATCTGCGGCATTGACGGCTGCACTCAGGAATACAGAGTGTACAACTCTTTTTACTACCACGTCAAACGGAGCCATGCCTCACATCTCCTCAGTCGCAAATGTATGAGGCCCAGTGGAGAACGAACGGCGGATAAAGCCACAGAGGACAGTGCAGGGCTGTGTACATCCAGTTATGTTCCAATGCAACCGAGAGAAAGATGTTTCGAGAATTTTGATGTATCTAGCATTCAGTCAGCACTTGAGGCACACGAACCCACTACAGCAAACATACCGAGAGGTGTTAGTGATGCTGGCTGCTCGACCACCAAAAATACCCGAGGTCACGCCACTCCAGCTCCGGATGGCGCTCCGCCAGGTTCTACTGAAGACACGGCGCTTACAGCCCTGGCGGAAAAGGATGAAGTACCACCCGAATCTACACAAGTAAGTTACCTACAAAGTGTTTTAACTAGCAGAGTACCTGTGCAGCTTATGGTTACTTCTGTCCACTTAAAAAAAAACTACCCCTAATTTCAGCTATCTGTACCAGTCTGTTATTTTTACTAATGAGTGCGATAATTGAATCGATCTTCATGAGTTGGTGTCGATTCGAACCAATGACTGCCTGTTGACTTGGAATCGACCCTTGTCTTCTTCCAGAGGTATTTCACTCCTTTCTCATTATCTGACAGTGGCATGGGATGCGCGCACATTTAATCACTGCTAATATCATTTAATATTTTTTTCCGCTGTTAAAGTGAGTGGATTTAACCGCATTATTCAGCCCATATTTCGATCCCACCTATCGGACTTGTTTAAATGGTTAATTGTTTAACCTGTGGGTTATTCATTAAATTAAGATGAAATGTCTCGTTTTATCTTACTAAGAGAACGTGCTACAACCATGAAGAGGACTAATGGGATCCAATGAGAAACATGCCACACCTTTGTGCTGCTCTGCTAAAGAGACACAACACCGTTTATCACAGGTAAGTTTACTCTGTGTTTGTAACTATATACTGACATAACCCTGCATCTGGCTCTTGTCCAGTTCCGTTACTGTTAATGTGGCTATAATTATGCAGTGATAAGTGTGAAAAGATGTGTTGTTTAAGCTGTTAGGATTCCACTGTATTAATGATCGCTATTATATTGAAAATTAACCAACCATAGATGGTATTTTTTTGAACAAACAAATGATGTTTGTGTATTTAATGTCAATCATTACATATGCATAATGAAACACCATACAGTTAAATTATGGCTGCTGATACAGATACTGCACCATTTGAATAATTTCAGATTCTGTTAATGAATAAGGCCTTTTTGTTTTTTTTCCCCCAGAGTGCAGTCAATGATCTTGTAGCTGGAGTACAGAACTACCAAGCTTCAACTGCTGGACAGTTTTGAAGAATCAGATGAACGGTATCCAGAGACATTCAGAATTACCGATCAGCTTGCTTAGTGAGTCAATGGAACATCTTTTGATAATTTGAAGACCCATTTGCCATAGTTTTTCACTACATATATGCAGACTCCACTGTCATGAGCTGTTTGTTGGGGTATTGAAGCACAAGAAATTGAGATTGCCCAGTCTGCATGCTATAAAGACAAGACCCTCTCGTGCTCTTGCTATTAGATCTGAGTGCAATTTAACTACATACCTTGATCAAAAGTTTGGAACAGATACTTTCAAATCCTGTGTTCTCTCAATGTTTGAACAAGGTGTAAGACATGCAGGCGTGGATTTTTAAGACACCATTGATGGGATATTTTTGAAATCACATCCATTGTTCTCTGTTAGTTCCATGCCCTACACTGATACTGTATAACTTGATACTGACGAAATGAAATGTGTAAAAAATTCCTCTGGGTCACTGCCTCAGAAAGCAACTTCTAATGGTGGTAACTATACTTAGGGAATAACATCCAATACGGTCTGTCCTAAGCTGGCTTATATCCCGTCTACTTGCTATTGCAAAAACAACTGAATATGGCTCTGTGTATCTTTATGTGATACTGAATAAGAATACTGGGAAGATCTAAATTTGCTGTAGCAGTGGGTGTGAGAATAAAAAACATTGGCGGGTGAGAGAGTTTGGTATATGGAGCATTAGTCTCTTTTTTTTTTCGGTGACAACCTTGGCCATCATGAGTTACAGGTTTAAAGAGGGAGTTGGAATTTTCATTCTGTAAATGCAGACATGCGAGTGCATTTGCAGACATGCAGCTTTACTTGATGAGGACAGCCTGTTTTTTTTTTTTTTTTTTTTTGTTCAACGGACATTAGTCCGGCACATCAGACAGTGTAATGAAATTGGGAGAGTGCCTCTACTTGATTTTTTAAGAAACAGTTTGAAAAACCCATATGGAATTAACGAAAAGCAATTAGTAGATTTCCATCATTTGATTATTAGGCAAACGCCGCAAGATAGCATGCATGTAATACTTGAGGGATAGCCCCACCACTTGAAATAAAAAGTGTGTTGAAACATCTGGTACTGTCAAGGACAGCTTGACCTAGACACATCAATAGGCACTGTACTAGGTACCCTACTCTTTTGATGTCAGAGACAAACATGTCCTATAACTGTTACAACACTGTCATCAAATGACAACAAATTAAGCAATCTTCTAGTCAAATGCTTGTCCTTCTCATATTTTGCCATTTGTAATTGGCAGTTGTGGGGAAGAAGTTCAATACATCAAGCCTTACTAAATTAATACAGATGTACAAATTTTGTTTCCACCAGTAATTTCTATTGCAACATATCAAACTGAAAACACTTATCAGCAGCACTTAAGTTTAACATAAGCAATTGGTTTCCTGAGAACAATATACGCCAAGCAGCATTATCGGTGCACATTCCAGCTCAATTAAAGTTTTTAAAGGTCCAATGGTAGACATCTGTGCATGAGATTGAATCCAAACACTGCTTTTTTCAACAGTGGTCATCAAAATTAATTTTCAAGAATGTAGCAAGTCTCTGGTACAGCCAACCAGTGTATGAAAGCTGTCAAATGTCAGCATTCATGGAACAACCCAATTTTTTCAAAAGAGGCTTGTAATGGGGCATGTCTGGGTGACAGAATCACAATACGACAAGCTAAAACTGAAGGCTTTTTGGGTGTAGAAAGGTGCACCATATTGTGGTCTGTAAAATGGCTCGAGTTGAACGGCAATAAGTTGCCTGCCATAAAGTCAGTGATTCTTACATGAAGTTGAAGGTTCCCCTGTATGTTTGGACTTATAAAAAACCACATCTTCATTGCAAGATTCTTTATTGTATTTGACATAAAAAATTAAATAGGCAATGTCAAGTGTATGACCTTTGCTTTCAATCGTGATTTTCTTGCTATGAAATTGAAGTACCAACTCTTGCTCAAGCTACTGATTTTTGTTGATGCTGAATAAGATTGTTGACTACACATCTTATTACGCCATTGCTTTTACCTTTCACTACAAACACACTAAAAATACATTCCTCTGAAACATACACATAAATCAAAAAACTTGTGTGTGGATTGGCATAACAGATGCACTACTGAATGCTAGTATAAAGAGGCACAAGTCACATAATTTATAAGGAAAAAAACGGACCAACAATATGATTTTTTATTAGTGAGCATTAATTTTTTCATCAGTTTTTTTCATTACATCAAGAATGCCTGTGTGTGCTTTTTGTATAAAATGCCATACTGAAGGGTTGTTTGGATTTGTTGGCCACCTAGCAAACCAAATAATACATTACTTTTCAATAATCAGTGTCGTCAGTTTTTATTGGAAAATATTTTACATCTTTTAAGTCTTTTTATCTGTAGCAAGTTTTAAGACCACTGTTATTCTTACATTAAGTAACGTTTCTTGAAATTCTTATTTTATAGCAGAGAGCCTCAAACACTTTCAGCAATATCAGTAAAATTTCTTATTTCATTTTAGGAAGTCCTTATAACTAGAAAAACAATCTTAATAAGATAATCATAGACAAGGTTTATAAAAACTAGAAAATGTATCTTACACATACAAATCTAGTCAAGTAAATTATTCTTAAATGAAAAAAACAAGACCTATTATTGATTTTTCAAGATTTTTTTTCTTGTTAAGATTTCATTTTTTGCAGTGCAGTGGCTGTGCCGAGGGCGTCAGCAGATCCAGTGGCTGTGCCGAGGGCGTCAGCAGATCCAGAGGCCTTGCCAGAGGCCGTGCGCTCGTCAGAGGCCTTGCCAGAGGCCGTGCACTTGTCAGAGGCCTTGCCAGAGGCCGTGGGCTTGTCAGAGGCCTTGCCAGAGGCCGTGCGCTCCAGAAAGGCCCTTCCAAAGGCCGTCAGCTCCAGAGAGGCCCTTCCAGAGGCCGTCAGCTCCAGAGTGGCCCTTTCCAGAGGCCGTCAGCTCCAGAGTGGCCCTTTCCAGAGGCCGTCAGCTCCAGAGTGGCCCTTTCCAGAGGCCGTCAGCTCCAGAGTGGCCCTTTCCAGAGGCCGTCAGCTCCAGAGTGGCCCTTTCCAGAGGCCGTCAGCTCCAGAGAGGCCCTTCCAGAGGCCGTCAGCTCCAGAGAGGCCCTTCCAGAGGCCGTCAGCTCCAGAGAGGCACTTCCAGAGGCCGTCAGCTCCGGAGAGGCCCGTCCAGAGGCCGTCAGCTCCGGAGAGGCCCGTCCAGAGGCCGTCAGCTCCAGAGAGGCCCGTCCAGAGGCCGTCTCCTCCGCAGAGGTCCGTCCTTGTAGGAGTCCTAGCTCCGTCTCGGACTCCTTTGGGGGGGGGGGCTCTGTCACGCTCCATGGCATCGCGCACCGCCCCAGCCGTCTCACGGACCTATCAGGAAGCCCCACCGCGATCGGACTGATGATTGCATTCAGCTGTGGGGCTTCCTACTTAAGCGCGTACGGTAGAGACTGCAGTCACGGATTATTCTCCCTGCCTGTCGCGTCCCTATGCGCGTCTCCCGTCCGTCTATTCCTAACTCTCCTCCTGTCCATATCGTCCATGCTCCTCCGCGTTCGTCCGTTCCCTTCATGCCTTGTATGTTTCCAAGTAACGCTTGTTTAGTTATTTCCATTTGGTTTTGTTTTCCCGCCTGTTTTCCGGCTTCGGCTTTGTTTATGTTCACACCCGTTTCCATTTTCTACCTGTTTTCGTTTCGTGCCTGTTTTCCGGCTTTGGCCTAGTTTTTGTTATATACCCGTTTTCGGTCCTTGCCTGTTTTCCGTTCACTGTGTTTTCTTTTTGTTATACATCTTATTATTAAATCCTCTTTTTGAAGAACCTGCATGCGTCTCGCCTTTCCATTCCCCACCCAGCGTAACAATGAATATATACAGTGGTGTGAAAAAGTGTTTCCCCCTTCCAGATTTCCTATTTTTTTGCATATTTGTCACACTTAAGTGTTTTGGAACATCAGACCAATTTAAATATTAGTAAAAGATAACACAAGTAAACACAAAACGCAGTTTTTAAATGAAGGTGCTTCTTATTAAGGGAGAAAAAAATTCAAACCCACATGGCCCTGTGTGAAAATGTGATTGCCATCTAAACATAATAACTGGTTGGGCCGCCCTTAGTAGGAACAACTGCAACCAAGCGTTTGCAATAACTTGCAATGAGTCTTGTACAGCGGAGGATTGTGGAGGAATTTTGGCCACTCATCTTTGCAGAATTGTTGTAATTCAGCCACATTGGAGGGTTTGAGCATGAACGGCCTTTTTAAGATCATGCCACAGCATCTCAATAGGATTCAGGTCAGGACTTTGCCTAGACCACTCCAAAGTCTTCATTTTGTTTTTCTTCAGCCATTCAGAGCTGGACTTGCTGCTGTGTTTTGGATTATTGTTCTGCTGCTGAACCCAAGTTCGTTTCAGCTTGAGGTCACGAACAGATGGCCGAACATTCTTCTTCAGGATGTTTTTGGTAGACAACAGAATTCATAGTTCCATTTATCACAGCAAGTCTTCCAGGTCCTGCAGCAGCAAAACAGCCTCAGACCATCACACTACTACTTCAAATTTTACTGTTGCTTTAATGTTCTGTTCTCTTTCTGAAATGCTGTGTTACTTTTACGCCAGATGTAATGGGACACACACCTTCCAAAGAGTTCAGATTTTGTCTCGACAGTCCAGAGAATGTTTTCCCAAAAGTCTTGGGGATCATCAAGATGTGTTCTGGAAAAACTGAGACAAGCTTTTATGTTCTTTTTACTCAGCAGTGGTTTTCGTCATGGAACTCTGCCATGCAGGCCATTTTTGCCAGTCTCTTTCTTATGGTGGAGGCATGAACACTGACCTTAACTGAGGCAAGTGAGCCTGCAGTTCTTTGGATGTTGTTGTGTAGTCTTTTGTGACCTCTTGGATGAGTCGCCGCTGCGCTCTTGGGGAAATTTTTGTCGGCCAGTCACTCCTGGGAAATTTCACCACTGTTCCATGTCTTCGCCATTTGTGGATAATGGCTCTCACTGTGGTTCGCTGGAGTCCCAAAGCTTTAGAAATGGCTTTATAACCCTTTCCAGACTTATAGATCTCAATTATTTTCTTTCTGAAATTATTCTTGTATTTCTTTGGATCTCGGCATGGTGTGTAGCTTCTAAGGATCTTTTGGTGTACCTCACTTTGTCAGGCAGGTCCTATTTAAGTGATGTCCTGATTGTTTCACAGGTGTGGCAATAATCAGGCCTGGGTGTGGCTAGACACACTGAACTCAGGTATGATAAACCATAGTTAAGTTATGTTTTAGCAAGGGGGGGCATGCGTTGTGCAATGTGATCACTGCTGGTTCAAATGATCTCCTGTACTGTTCTTTGTCACAGTGAAGCTGGAGAAGTCTGTTTCTGAAAGTTCTCCACTGTTTTAGGTCATGGAGGGGGTGAGATGTATTGTCCAGTATAGCATTGAGTTTGTTAAGTGTCCTCCTTTCCATCGTCAAATCAAAACAATCCAGTGAACAGCCCAAAACTGAGTCAGCTTTCTTAATCAGTTTGTTGAGTTTTTTTGCATGCCCTTCTCTGACGCTGTCTCCCCAACAAACTGCTGCAAAGAAGAAAGCACCAGCTGCAACAGATTGGTACAAGACTGCCAACATCTTGCTGCACACATTAAAGGGCCTGAGCCTTCTAAAGGCATAGCTCATGCTCCTTCCCTTCCTGTACACTCCAACATTCTGTCTCATGATGGTAACGGGACTAATGGAGGCCCTCGTCCTCCTGAAGTCCACCACAATCTCGTTAGTTTTGGACATTCAGGAGTTGATGGTTCCTTGTACACCACTCAACAAAGTTGTTTACCAGGTCCCTGTACTCGCCTTCCGGTCCATCCCTGATACACCCAACCACCACAGAGTCATCAGAAAATTTGTGAAGGTGGCAGAGGTCTGACCTGTACTGGAAATCATTTGTGTACAGGGTGAAAAGGAAGGGGGAGAGCACAGTTCACTGTTGTGCCCCAATGGTACTGACCAGATGATCAGACCAGCACATTCCCAGCTGCACATTCTGTGCTCTTCCAGACAGATAGTCCAAAACCCAAGCAATCATGGACTAGTCCGCCTGTAAGTTCACCATTTTCTCCCCAAGTATGTGTGGCTGGATTGTGTTGAATGCGCTTGAGAAGTCATTTTCACAGTGGAGTTGCTACAGTCCAAATGGGAGTGACCCCTCTGCAATAGATATATTACATCATCATCCAGCATACAGCAGATCCAGCACTTTGTTCTCCATGGTTAGAAAGTTAACAAACGGATGGAAGCTTGGTAGAGTCAGGGAGAGTGAGACATGATTAAAATTCCCTGAAATTGCAATGAAGGAGTTTAGATACTGAGTTTGAAATCTCACAATAGCTGAGAGTATGAAGTCACACACCACTTCCGCATTATCTGCCGGTGGGATGTAAACAGTAACAATAATGACCATTAACTCCCTCGGTAGATAATACGGATGTTTCCAACAGCTAAAAGTTCAGCATTCTGGCAACAGTGACTCTCCTTCAAAGTAGTATGTCTCGGATTACACGATCTGTTATTCACAAAGAGTGCACCTACTCCACCTTTCTTTTTACTCCTCCGTACATTGTCTCTGGGCTAGGGTTAGGGTCTTTGCCTTTCATTTAATTAAATCCTCTGAACTGTCATCTTATTTCTTTGGGAATGATAACAGCTGCAGTGTGTGGGGCAGATTTATGGAGCTCCATAAGCTGTTTCTGTGAGTAGGTGAAATGAGTTGTTCTCTCTCTGGTCTTATCCATACCAAATAAGAAAGTACTTATAACTAATAAACATGGAAAATAACTATGTTCCCTTTGCCTCAGTGCATTCCTTCTGACCTGATCTCAGACTGAGGGCTACAATTCATCAGCAGGTTCTGTTAGGTCTGCCAACTCATGGGGGCATCCACGAGTCTGTCCTCTGGATTCCATGAACAACAGGTCAAAGTGGCTTCCAAGAAGCTTATCCAGAATTTTTTGCAGGCATGGCAAAGAGCTCATGCATCACAAACAGCAGCCACCAAGTAAGCAAACAGTGAAATTCTTGGATGAAATAAAGAAATGTGGAGAGTTAAAAAACAAACAAAAAAAAATATATATATACAGTGTCCACAGTCAATCATCAGAGCCAATCACAATAATTTCCACCTCTAACAGTTAAAACAAAATTGAATGTAATTTGTTTCAGCTGTGTTTCAACATTACCACCTCAAGATCAAGGTGAAAATAGAACTGAATACAGTGGTGGTTGAAAGTTTGTGAACCCTTTAGAATATTCTACATTTCTGCATAAATATGACCAAAAACATCATAAGTCGTAAAAGTAGATAAAGAGAACCAAGTTAAACAAATGAGAAAAAATATTACACTTTGTCATTTATTTATTGAGGAAAATGAACCAATATTACATATTAGTGAGTTGCAAAATTATGTGAGCCTTTGCTTTCAGTATCTGGTGTGACCCCCTGTGCGGCAATAACTGATCAGTCCTACACACCGGCTTGGAGGAATTTTAGCCCATTCCTCCATACAGAACAGCTTCAACTCTGGGATGTTGGTGGGTTTCCTCACATTAGCTGCTCGCTTCAGGTCCTTCCATAACATTTCCACTGAACTAAGGTCAGGACGTTGTCTTGGCCATTCCAAAACATGAACTTTATTTTTCTTTACCCATTCTTTGGTAGAATGACTTGTGTGCTTAGGGTCGTTGTCTTGCAGCATGACCCACCTTCTCTTGAGATTCAGTTCAGGGACAGATGTCCTGACATTTTCCTTTAGAATTCTCTGATATAATTCAGAATTCATTGTTCCATCAACGATGGCAAGCCGTCCTGCCCAGATGCAGCAAAAAGGCCCAAACCATGTTACTACCACCACCATGTTTCAAAGATGGGATTAGGTTCTTATGCTGGAATGCAGTGTTTTCCTTTCTCCAAACACAACGCTTTTCTATTAAACCAAAATAGTTCTATTTTGGTCTCATCCATCCACAAAACATTCCTCCAATAGCTCAGAATGCAGCAGCCGAACGCACAGCTCAAGAAGAGTGACGGAGCAAGAGAGAGAGAGAGAAAGACGATAATAAGGAAGCGCCTTGGGAAGACCATGCTCCGGAAGCTGCGTGAGGTGAAATCATGGTACTGCCTCAACACAAAAAAAAAACCTGCAAAAAAAACCCCCAAGAAGCAGCATGATTCGGACGCTATAAGAGAATCAAGGTGGAAAAGGAATGAACAGGATGAACTTCTCCCCGATTGTGTAGAGTGTGGGGATGACAAGCCCAAAAAAGCTGAAGCGGTGAGGGAGAATGCGGGGGACTCGCTGCTGGAGCGAGAGAGCTGGGAAGTTGCAACGGGTGACGGAGAGGCTGAAAACAGGTTCCACAAGGATGGAAAGAAAACACTAACCCTATTCTAGCATCTATACCCTGCCGATCATCTCCGGACCTCCTGATCCGTACAATTACTGGTGGTCTACTAACCGCCAGCTACCCATTATGCCTGACAAACCATTATACATTGTACAAGGAGCCATAAAATAAGTAGACCAGAGTATTAAATAAAAACTTATGACATTTCTGCCACATAAACTATGGGGCAATGACTTGCAGATGAGTCACACCTTGTGATCCTAACAACTCATTTATTTACAGGGTTGCTCAAGGACTCTTTGTCCATAGCTGGGGGGCCATGTATAACAAATGCTTCTCCCTGCTGTGATTTTTTTTTTAATTATAGGATCTACAAAAAGTCCTGCACCTTGTGAACAAAGTAGATAAGCTGGATTGTAGGACTTAAGAGTTCACTCAGATACTGTGGGTCCAGGTCATGTAGAGCTTTATATGTTACAAGACGTATTTTGTAATCAATGGAGGATTTAACTGGTAACCAGTGTAGAGATGACAGAACAGGAGTGACAACATCAAATTTTCTAATTCTAGTTAGCACTCGAGCTGCTGCATTCTGAAGTAACTGAAGTTTGTTCATTGATTTACCAGAGCATTCAGTAAGTAAAGCTTTACGGTAATCCAACCTCAAGGATATAAATGCATGAACCAGTTTCTCAGCACATTTTTTGCAAATTTACATAGTTGAAAGAAGGGAATTCTGGTGATGTTGCTAACGTGTGCATCAAAGCTGAGATCTGAATCAAATGTTACACCTAAGTTTTTTTTTTTCCAGAATAGATGTAGACAACCTGTATCTCACAGCCTTGGGCCCAACTAAAAATAAGTCTAAGGTAAGTAAAAGAAAAAGGAAGTCATTTTGTTTGGCTGATCTATAAAACTGCATTGAAGTAGACACTAATAACATGTTTAGCAATAATTGAGCCTAGTTGCAGCATGTACAGTGAAAATAATAGACCACTGTGGGACACCGTACTTCACTTTTGTGAGCTCGGGGGGATAGATTATTTACATTAACAAGTTTGTAACAGTAGGTGTAGGATCTAAACAAAGAAATACCTTAGGCAAATTTAATCAGGCTTAATAACCCCCCATTTAACGTTTTTTTAGCCAAAGCTATTGGAAAAATGTAAAATTATAAGTAGTTGTTCTGTAATATAGGGCATTAATCCTTCAAGTTAACGTGTGGTAGTAATTGGGGTAAAATATCCTAGTCTTCATTTACCGCTAAATAAATACAATGGCGCAAAAAAGTATTTAGTTAGTTAGCCACTGACTGTGCATGTTCTCCTACTTAGGAAAATGAGAGAGGTCTGAAATTTTCATCATAGGTACACTTCAACTATGAGAGACAAAATGAGAAAAACAAATGCAGGAAATCACACTGTAGGATTTTTAAAGAATTTAATTGTAAATCATGGTGAAAAATAGGTATTTAGTCACCCACAAACAAGCAAGAGTTCTGGCTTTCACAGACCTGTAAATTCTTCTTTTAGAAGCTATTCTGTCCTCCAATTGTTACCTGTATTAATGGCACCTGTTTGACCTCGTTATCTGTATAAAACACACCTGTCCACAGCCTCAAACAGTCAGATTCCAAACTCAACCATGGCCAAGACCAAAGAGCTGTCGAAGGACACCAGGAAGAAAATTGTAGACCTGCACCAGGCTGGGAAGAGGAAATCTACAATAGGCAAGCAGGTTGGTGTGAATCAACTGTGGGAACAATTGTAAAACATACAAGACCATTGATAATCTCCCTTGATCTGGGGCTCCACGCAAGATCTCATCCCGTGAGATCAAAATGATCATGAGAACGGTGAGCAAAAATCCCAGAACTACACAGAGGGACCTGATGAATGACCTGCAGAGAGCTGGGACCAAAGTAACAAGGCTACCATCAGTAACAC